>SADC01000502.1:0-109569 GCA_004194705.1 Ditylenchus dipsaci
AAAAATTTTCATTCAAAATAAAAATGAGAAATTCTCATTCTCATCCAAATGAAAATTTCTCATTTTCATTCAATGGAAATGAAAACGTTTTCATTATCATCGAATGAAAATGAAAATTTCTCATTTTCATTTTATTAAGAAAGTGAAAATGAAAATTTTCATTTTCATTTTTTCAAGAAAATGAAAATGAGAAAATTTTCATTTTTCATTTTGGGAAACACTGCTAGAGGCACATTGCTAAAAAAAATTTGCTAAAGGCACACTTGGTAAAATTTTTTTTGTTAAGAGGCTTTTCTGGTTTCTTTTGTGTCACAACCCTAAGGTACTTGTCGAACTAACTGCAAGGTACATTGAATCGATCTTGTGACCTAAAAATTGACCCTATCGCACTCACCAATCGCATCAACACCGTAAACCCCAATTGCACCTCCTCCCTAGTGCACCACCTGGATAGTACCAAACCATTTGAATAGTACTCACATTTATACGGACCGGCTCTAACCACCTCATGGTTCATAAATCTCATGGATATTGCTCCAACCATCTATATGTACCCAAACCCCCTGTGGGGTACTGAACTACCGGAATCCTACTTTTTCAACGATCTAGAAAAATAAAAACATACAGATGGAATCGAACCTGTGACCATGAAAAAAAGCAAAAAGACTGAATTCCCCAATTTTGGGTATGATTAGCTGGGTACAACCGAAAACAAGTGGTCGTCCACTTGGATCAAAATTTTTTTACGTTTTTAAATGTTCCAAAACCTGTTTCTGGACTTATTCGGACATGCTGAAGATGGTTTGATAGTGTAAAACTCCGTTTTCTCGGGTATATTTTGAGTAGTGGGAGACGATTGATTGTACAAAAACTCAATTTTACCAAAACTAAATTTTTTTGACAAAATGGTATTTTACCATTATTAACCTTTTTCAGCATGTCCAAATTAGTCCAGAAAACAGGTTTGGAACATTAAAAACGTAAAAAAAAATTTTTTGATCCAAGTGGACGACCACTTCGTTTGTTGTACCCAGGTAATCATACCAAATTTGGGAACTCAGTTTTCGCTTTTTTCATGTCACAGGTTCGATTCCATCTACTGCAATGTTTATTTAAAAAATAATAAGTAAAAATAAGATTCAGGTAGTTTGAGTACCCTACAGGGGGTTTGGGAGTACCATCCACCTACTGATCCCTGGTTTATGGGTCGAATGGGTGAAATCGCAATTTTGGTCTTATCAATAGTCAATTCCCCGAATATTTTACGTCAGAAAAATAATTTACCCTTAATTTTGACGGAATTCTATTTTTCAGGTCATTTAGCTGGATACCCCACCTGGACCAGGGGTATACACCTGAGATTATCGTGTCGGGTGGTACTGTGAATAATATGTCCGTGTAGGGCACCTGCGTACTACCATCAAGGGTGGTGGTGATGAATCATGGTGGTGATGAACTGATGGTGAATTAGGACCTCTGAGGGTGTAACCACTATGATGTTTCACTGAGAAGAATTTCACCAGAAAAACCATGCAAAACTTGAAGAATAAGGTAAAAAAAGAGAAAAAAAGTTGGAAATGAATAGTGTCTTTGACACAAAAAGAACCACAAAACGCTTTAGCAAAAAAAAGTTTAATAAATAGGCTTTTATCAAAAAAAAATGTAGCAAATGTACTTTAGCAAAAAAATTTTTAGCAAGTTTTTTTTAGCAAAATGTGCCGTTTAGCAAATATTTTTTAAATTCTTCGGGTACACCCCAAAAATATCAAAAAGTGCAAAAGCGATAATTCTACATGAATTAAGCCAATGAAATCATTACATCAAAAAATATTATTTCAGCACACATTTTGATAGAAGTTGAGCCACTAAGAAAGTTGAGCCACTAACAGTTGACGAAGATACCTTGAGACTTGAAGTAGGCGAAGGATATAGACTTAATAAACCCAATTTAGCAGACAATTTTGGATGATATCATTTTTCGTTTTTCGATTGACGAAATTTCAGTTTTTTAGGTCATCTATAGATATCACCTGACCAACTGGTGCCCACCCAGGTTTAGGCCTAGGGTTAGGCTCGAGGTTTAGGCCGAGGTGGGAAAAATCTCAAATTTGGTCTTAGAGAGACGAGAGGCACACGACTTCTTAGTAGCTTTATTCGCGACAAAAACTGATCCTGGAACGCAGACGTTCAGACCTTTTATACTGCAACAATACATATCACTGCGGTAACAACACGTGATACAAATCACACTATACAACAGGAAACGCGCAAGTATGACTACAGCATTTGCGCAGTGTTTTTCAAAAGGTTGTACCCCGAAATTTAAGCGGCATTTTGCTAAATGGTCGATTTGCATAGCGGGCGTTTCGCCAATAATTTTTTTTTGCTAATGCGACAAAATTACTAAGATTTTTTTGTCAAGGCGCCCATTGCTAAGAATTTATTGCTAAGGCATTCTTTTCTTAAATCATAAAGTTCCCAAACATCGCTAACGTACCAAGAAATTCAGGCCGTGGAGACCAAGCTATGCGACTCACTTCGCAGGGATCGGAAGCAAGTCTGGGAGATGTCCATGCTTTTTGTTGGAGGTAACTCATTGTTTTTCAAAAGGCTGTACCCCGAAATTTAAGCGGCATTTTTGCTAAATGGTCGATTTGCATAGCGGGCGTTTTGCCATAATTTTTTGCTATGTGACAGATTACTAAAGAATTTTTTGTCAAGGCGCCCATTTGCTAAGAATTTATTTGCTAAGGCATTCTTTTCTTAAATCCCGATTTGCTAAAGATGTTTTTCTATTTTTACTTTCCCTTTTGTCCAATATTCTGATAGGGATTGGAAATTTTCCTACGGACAATCGATTACTGATTTCAACGTGGGATCTAAGTAAATTGATACTTTTAGATGGTGTCTAAACTACCCCGTACGCATCCTAAACCACCCAAGTACCCTAAAACACCTACATACCCAAACCGAACCGAAACCTGAAAAATTAAAATTTCTTAAAAATAAAAAAAGCTATTTTTTCTAACTTAAAATTGTGCGGGAAATTGGGTTTGTTAAGCCAAAGTTGCGATTTACACACCCAAATTCAATACCAATTTGGTGTATGTTACCTGGCCAGGTGGATGTCTACCTGGATGGCCCTAAAATAAAAAAAAATTAATTTGAATAAAAATCGATTTTTCCAAAACTAAGAAATTTGTGAAGAAATTGGGCTTATTGAGACCAAAAGTGCGTCTCACTTTTGTAGCGATGAACGTAGTGATGTTCGGGAACTTCTTGCGCTTGGCTCGATAGATCGCCCCTTCCGTTGCTTGACACTTCCAATGGCGCATGACGTATTTCGGCAAAGTCTAAAAAAAACATCGCAACCGTTCATCATCGTTAACTAAAAAAGAAAGTAACCTTGCTCAGGCACGTGAACCTCCCTGACCAGCTTGCATCAATTCGAACTCTGGCTGTGGCTGGGCGTTTCTTTTGTCCAGCATCGACCTCTGCTTGCATAGATCTTCTGATGTTTGTTCCGGTCACCTAAAATAAGAGTGGCGAAACATAAATGAAGAAATAAAATAGGGTCACCGCTTGATGATTTTTTTCGGCCGGCAGGTGTCTGATAGTTCTCCGGGCTGCCGATCCAACTGATTTGGAGAGACGTTGAACTTAAAGAGGCGATGACTGCTCGACCACGTTAGCTAACTTGAACGCTCTGCACCCGGAGCAGCTGAAGTATACTTGCTTGATTCCATCCTTCACCAAGTTCTGCCGGTTTGTCCACACAATGCATCACATCTATCTTCGTGTAGGTGATGGCGCAATTCTCGCTCCAATTCGCTGGAAGCGATGCATTGAATTTTCAGCTATTCCGAAAACTGAAATTTTTAAAAATTAGGAGCAGTAAAATTAAGAGACGACGAAAAAATAACACGAACTAATACAATCAAAATGAGCAAATACAGTTGAAATTCGAAGAGAAAAAAAAGACGGGAAGTAGTGTATCCGTCGTGGTATCCGGTCATAATTTGTATCCGGTCGTGTGTTCTACCATAATATTCTCCGTGCGACACAGACCCACACAACTGGTAAATTGAGTAACGTAACAGCGCTGGAGACCCAGCCATTAAAAGAGTTACAACTAGGGTTAGCGAGGATCGTATTCTTCGATTAGAAGAATCGAAAAGTCGATTGGAGTCGAAAATCGCAAGAATAGGATAGCACGAAATAGGAACGCAAGAATAGCATAGGACAAAAAACTAAAAATCGCAATTTTCGACAACCAAATCACAAAACTCAAATTGAGTACCCTAATGATGGGGTGAATATACTCCTGGATGGCCGTTCTCAAAACCAGCAAACACTTAGCTATGGCTAGTTTATCTACGGTCATCTCAAACAGTTGAAAAGGCATACCAGCGAGTTTTCAAAAAGTTAAGGGGACCAGTATTATAAACTAGGCAGAAAACTCGAAAAAATCTAGATGAGAACGCATGTAAACATTTGCGAAAAAAAATATTTTTCCCGCTTTTCCTCCGTGTTACGTCTGCATGCCTCTTTTACTATGGCAAGTTTATTCACAGCACTAAAAAAGTTAACTTAAAACAGTTTTATTCCAATCATGAAAAGAAAAATCATGCTAAGAACGCACTAAAAATGAAAATTAATCGAAAGCAAAGCCAAATCTTGTTATAGGATTCTTATTTCTCTCTAAACTTATTAGGCTTTTGGAACTTGTGATATTAGGTCGTGTCAAAACGTTCGTCGTTTTTATTCAAAAGCAATATTTGTGGCGTTGTGTTTTTACCATAGATTTTTTTACATTTTTTCAAAAATTTACCACTCATTTTGTAGCCAAGATTTCTCAGCTACAAAATGAGTGTAAACTTTTGAAAAATGTTAAAATAAATCTATGGTCAAAAACACAACGCCAAACAATATTGCTTTTGAAATAAACGACCGAAACTTTTGACACGACCTAATATACATCAATATTATGTTTTCGTTACGGCTTTGTGAAAAAAATTTTACGAAAAAAACCCGCAAAAAACCGCGGTTGAACCGCAAAAAAATAATGCGGTCTATCGCAAAACCGCAATTTCCTGAAAAACCCGCCACTGCAAAAACCGCCCGCAACCCTAGTCTCCAACACTCATTTATACAAAAAAAAGTTTTAGGAAAACTACGTAGACATCTTTCCACTTCGCAAAGAATTTCGTAAAAAATCCGTCAAAATTTACAAAAATATGCGAGGTCAAAATCAAATTTCACAAGCATAGTGAAAGTCGGTGAGCTCATCTAAACTGGGGAATAAATAATAATGTTGCACTCGACCAACCAATGGTTCAGAATTCAATAATTTTAAACGTTAACAATAACACTTTGGAAAAAATTTGTTGCGCATTACCGAAGCAAGAAAGTGACCAAAAAGTGCAATGCAAACAGATATTTCAAAGACTCGATCCAGCAAAAAGCGCATGCAAACAGATATTCAAAGACTCGATCCCAGCAAAAATCGTTTAAGCTTGTCAGGGCCCTTCCACACAGAAAACATTAAAAACAGACCAACGCGGAAGATAGAATAACTTTTTATCGGTCACCCAAAACGTCCCCGGCCCAAAACGTCCCCGCCGAAACGTCCCCGCCGAAACGTCCCCGCCGAACGTCCCCGGCCAAAACGTCCCCGCGAAACGTCCCCGCCAAAACGTCCCCGGCAAAACCGTCCCGGCCGAAACGTCCCCATCATAAAAAATTATATGTTTTTTCTAATCTTTTTTATTTTAAAACTAATCATACAAACACACAATAAAACAACTTTTATTGACAACAAGCAAACAAAATGGTTACTAGCAAATTGGGCACATCGCATTTGGGCACCCCGCATTTTGGGCACACCGCATTTGGGCACCCGCATTTGGGCCCCCGCATTGGGCACCGCATTTGGCCCGATTTTAAAGTTTCCATATTTGAAATTATAAATTGAAATGTATCAATATGTTACTGTTTTATAATAAAATTTGTATTCATTTCAGGTCCTATAGGTGCCTCATTCAAATTTCTGCGACTCGCTACAAATTGTGACTCGCTACTGCGACTCGCTACAATTGCGACTCGCTACAGATTGAATTATCTATTGTTATGTGGTACAGATTGTGGTACCAGACATATTGTTGGCCGCTTCGCGGCCAAGACCAGCACACTCCACATTGCAAGGGATAGGGGAGCATGTAGTACATGTTTTTGGGTGAAGTGGACAAAAAAGTTAAAGTGTAGCGAGTCGCAAAAAAAGTGTAGCGAGTCATAATTGTAGCGATCGAAGTTTTTACCATATCTGGCACCTTGAGACCGGTCCCCAGGGATTGACATCCTTCCCTGATGCATATAAAAATATTAAGCACATACATGTCGGTCCACCCAAAACGTCCCCGGCCAAAACGTCCCCGCCGAAACGTCCCCGCCGAAACGTCCCCGCCGAAACGTCCCCGCAAAACGTCCCCGCCGAAACGTCCCCGGCCAAAACGTCCCCGCCGAAACGTCCCCGCCAAACGTCCCCGGCCAAAACGTCCCCGGCCGAAACGTCCCCATCATAAAAAATTATATGTTTTTTAATCTTTTTTATTTAAAAAACTAATCATACAAACACAATTAAAACAACTTTTTATTGACAACAAGCAAACAAATGGTTACTACGCATTTGGGCACATCGCATTTGGGCACCCGCATTTGGGCACACCGCATTTGGGCCCGATTTTAAAGTTCCATATTTTTTGAAAATTATAAATTGAAATGTATCAATATGTTACTGTTTTATAATAAAATTTGTATTCATTTTCAGGTCCTATAGGTGCCTCATTCAAATTTTCTGCGACTCGCTACAAATTGTGACTCGCTACTGCGACTCGCTACAATTGCGACTCGCTACAGATTGAATTATCTATTGTTATGTGGTACAGATTGTGGTACAGACATTTGTTGGCCGCTTCGCGGCCAAGACCAGCACACTCCACATTGCAAGGGATAGGGGAGCATGTAGTACATGTTTTTGGTGAAGTGGACAAAAAAGTTCAAAAAAGTATCCTTCCTGGATGCATATAAAAATATAAGCACATACATGTTTCTCTAATCGGTGGGTGATAGATAAATTGATAAAATAATTTTTTAATGATGGGGACGTTTCGGCCGGGGACGTTTTGGCCGGGGACGTTTTGGCGGGACGTTTCGGCGGGGACGTTTTGGCCGGGACGTTTCGGCGGGACGTTTCGGCGGGACGTTCGGCCGGGACGTTTCGGCCGGGGACGTTTTGTCCTGACCCGACTTTTTATTATTAAACACCTAAGAATGCACAGCCCATGAATATATAACCGCAACATCAAGCCTGGATGATCGCTATTTACAGACAAAACACGTAAATAATATTTTCTTTCACATCTTGATAAGAGTATTTCTATACATCAGGCTCTGTCACGATTGCGCTGTCGCATCCCTAAATAAAAACATTGGTACACAACTTATAGATCAAGAAATAACCGTCATTATCATTGGCATCCTCGACCTTCTTATACTTGCGATTGGACCTGTTTAGCCAGACAACAGGCCAAAAGAAGAGATATCAGACCAAAGCAAGCCACAACCCACATCACTACGAAAGGCCAAATGTTAAATTTAGATGCTGCAATAAACCAAGCTTGTTACTGAGTAAAACGATAAGGACTAACCCTTATATGGTACTTCTTCCCTATTTTCTCTTTTGAACCGACTTAGATTCCCAGAAGTTGAGCCACTAACAGTTGACGAAGATACCTTGAGACTTGAAGTAATCGAAGCAGTGAAAGCAGCAGAGAAGTTCTGCCAAGCAATTTCTGCAATAGCCTCGATGTAAGTGTAATTGAGAACATGACTTCATTTAGGGTCGGTTTGATTTTCGGTGGTGTCTCGCGTTGAATTTTTAGCTGACACTCAAGCGCAAGATAGCGTGTGTTCAAAATGCCTTTTCAGAAACAAAAACAAGAGAAACACGCTTGGTCAACCTGCACCTGATCATAAGGGTTGGCAAGACTTGCGGACGCAACACTTGCGGACCAAATTCTGAGGCCAATATTTTGCGGACGAAAATTTGCGGACAAAGATTTGCGGACGAGACTTTGCGGGCCCAAATTTTGCGGACGCGACGTTGCAGACGAACATTTGCGGACGCGACTTTGCGGATAAAACCGAATTTTGGCAGAAAAGGAACAGAAAAAAGAAGGTATCTCAAGCGGAGTGAAGGATGACAGCATTAAAAAACTAAGTTAGTCGAACCTGTGACTTAGGCGATGCTAATATGAAGTTCGCGAATTCTCGTCCGCAAATCTTTGTCCGCAAGTTCTCGTCCGCAAATGTTCATCCGCAAATTTTGCGTCCGCAAAAATTTGATCCGCAAGTTTGAGGCGCAAAACCTCGTCGCAAAGGTCCGTCCGCAAAAATCACGTCCAGAAAACACGCATCCGCAAAAATATTGTCCGCAAGTCTTGCCAACCCGATCATAATCATGAATAGCTACAAGGGGCGAGACAAAAAGAATACTGATTCTTATACAAGGCCGAAAAATGAGTAGACATTCAAAAATTTTTTACTTGAATGCGACATTGAAGTGCTAAGGCTGGAAGAAGTTGACATAGAAGGAGAGCACCAGTCGAAATCAACGGCAGATTTGATGACATAAGTCGAAGTAGGAACTTAATTGAACTCGCAGTCGATGACACAATTTTCGCATGATCGTCTTTACAGCCGTAGAAGTGTTTAGCTTGACAGTTGTCCGGAAGGGTGGTCGGCTGAACAGTCATCACAAGTTGTTGGCTTAACAGTCGCCGCCTCAGCGTCGACGTCGCCCTCAGTAGTCATCGTCGCCTCAGTAGTCGTCATCGCCTCAGCAGTCGTCGTCGCCTCAGCAGTCGTCGTCGATTCAGTAGTCGTAGTCGCTTCAGTGGTCGTCGTGGCTTCTGTAGTGGTCGTGGGTTCCGTAGTAGTCGTCGCTTTAGTGGTCGTCGTTGCTTCCGTAGTAGTTGTCGCTTGCGTAGTTGTTGTCACCTCAGTGGTGGTCATCGCCTCGGAGATCGTCGGTATGGGTCTATCTGTCGGCCAAGAACTCTGACTGTTAATAGAACCTAGCGGCTGGCATTGTTTGATTTCAAATTCTAAAAATCATCATTCCTATATAATGCAGACACAGCAGGGAAAATAAATTACTAACCCAATCAGTGTTCCAAAGCTGAACCTGGTCGTAAATTTTGCTTTTGCTGATACAATAGTTGACACTATGATAAGGATCGAAGTACTCAATGTCGATGCGCTGATCTGCCCTAAATGAAATCATATTGTAAACGTGAAAGACAGAAAAAATACTACCATGTGAACTTGTTGCAGTAAACAGCATTCATAACGGACAGGCGGCCCCTCAATATCATACCAACCAAAATAGCAAACCCGTTTGGAGATCAGACACGCAAATAGGCCATTTCTAAATCACGAAAATTTTAGCATGAAAAAGAAGGCAGAAAAGTGTACCCTTCGGTAGTATCACAAGGACATTGACCCCTTCTTTTTCGACCAACGGAATACAATTCGCACGGTAGAAATATTATGGGGACCAGATATGACAACACTTCTTTCTAGAGGAAACAGCAGATTGCGAAACGCTATTTTTCTGGTTGAGGAGTTTATGCCTTAATTGAAAAATAGATCGGTAAAAACCAATCGGTTGAACGAAAAATGCATACTCTCCGTGCAAGTCACGAATCAACTGAAAACGCTTGATGTGCTGAAGGTAACACGATTCTTTGGCAACGTTGCAACCGTTCTTCCTTTTCTTCGTAAACCACACTAAACGGTTACCGCACTCACGACGAAAGACTTGAGAAGTATATGAGTATTGGCTAAAATTCTCAAAGGCAATATTTGATATTTCAGAAACGAAATAAATAAAAAGAAACCGAATGAATCAGATAAATACTCCTGTCCACCCTGACATCATGACACAGCAAACTGGTCATCATTTATACGCTTGAATCAGCAGCCACAAATTTCCGGAAGCAGTAACAACCTCAGAAAAGATATCATTGCAAACTAAGAGTGGATCATGGAGGGATTAATTGATGGTTCTTTTTCGCTTAACCTGGCATCGGCCTTGTAATTGCTGGCTCACTCGTAGTTGTTGTTCCTATCGTCAAAGCCGGAGCTGTCGTAGGGAAACAGTAACATAATGAGACAACTGATTAAAGACAGATTTCAACGGCTGGCAAGTCTTTGTATTCAAATTCTACAAAAACTTGCTGAAATGCAGAATAAAACTAGCATACAAGAAAATAACTGACCCAGTCATGTCCCAAATCTGCACCTGATCATATTCTTTCGCTTTTAGTAATACAAAGTAAGATGTCGAAGGCATCTACATAGCGCTCGACAAATATGTAATCAGCGTCCCTAAAACGATATTTTACTTTAAAAATACTGTGACATGTGACGCCTATTTTATCTTGGCACATTTAGGCTTAAGTTCAGGCAAGGGTTGGCAAGCAAAGACTCGAACATGTTTCTTGGACTGACAATATGTAGTAAAAAAATTAGTCCAAACGAAAAAACTAAATTAAGCCAAACAATTCTTGAAGGACCATGATCATGGTGGTCTGGTGTCCCCCCGCAAATTCAAAATTCTTTCCTAATCATCAATGTTTGTTTCCGATATTTTAAGTTCGTTTCTAAACTAAACTACACCTAAAATTAATTCTAGGCCTTGTCTGGTAAGAAATCAAGTTAAAAATCTCTACGTAAATCAACCATTAGGTAAAAATTTTGACTTGCGGGGGACCACCAGACCACCGTGAGCATGGTTTTTAAAAGGGCATGGTCACCTGTTAGAAATTATGTTCCCGCCTATCTAATTTTTTTCTGAATCATTAAACTTCTATTTGATTTTTTTAACTTGGTTTTAAACAAAACCTACCATGTGAACATATTGCAAAAATAGAATTTGCACGTCGAGCCTCCGACTTCATGAAAAGAGTAACGAATTCCTGACCAGTCTGATATCTGTGACGCACACATTATACATATTCTGAGAAATAAATATGTTTAATTGGGATTGGGAAGAATTCACTAGGAAGACTGACCTCTCTGAGAACTGCACAAGGACATTTTTCGGGGGGAAACTTCCAGCTTTAGGAAACAATGAGAAGCCATTCTTTGCCATAAAAATCAGCGGCGACATAATTGCCATCAAGATTCGCGGCGACAACACTTTCATGTAGCTGATATCGAAAACGAGCAGTTTGAGTGCAAGATTTTGCAGGTATAGCCTGGAAATAACGCTAAATAATGACCGAATTTGTAGATTACGGTACGCTTACTTCATCCAGACCAGGAATTAACTGAAAATTCTTGACATCGACCACAAAGCAATCCTCTTGAAGACAATTTTTCTCCCGTATTCGTAGACCACATCAAGAGATACCGCATTTCGAAGGAAGACCCGACAAATGTAAGGAGTATCATCTGAAAAAAAGTTTGAATGCAACCAGGCCACAAAGGTAGCACATAAAAGACTTACTGAAAATCTCCCCCAAGTACTCTTTTCCATTAGTCATTATGACACCGCGAATTGGTCATCACTGATGCGCTTGGAAACCAGCAGCGTTATATCTATTGAAAGCAGTGATATACGGCGAGAAATGATCATTTTTCTGTGTCCACAAGCTAAAAAATACAACTACTGACCAGATTGACAACAACAAAAAATAGGGGTACCATCATGTTTCCAACTATCAACTCCCGGAATCAAGGCGATAGCAATCACGAAGAACAATATTAGACACATTGCACAGAGATATGCACACACAACTAAACTTGAAGATTATATTCAAATATACTGACTCGAGATTCTGATCCAGCAGGGTTCCTATCTGTACAGGGTGACACAAAATTACTGCACCATTTTTGAAAATTCTGCGTAGATAGCCCCTTATCCCATAGAAAATCGATTTACACTAGCTAAGCTACCTAGGAGCTAAATATAAAAAAATATTCGATTATAAATACAGGTGTGACAACGAATTCCCCATTTTGAAATGGCTATACAGTCAACTCTCGATTTAAAGGACCATACTTGTTGATGCAAATGAAAATTGGCAAATTCAAATGCGCGCGGGACACTTCTCTTTCGTCTCGCACTTTACTCTTTGGAGTTATTTTGAACGACTCAAGAGAGTATAGTGAGAGACAAAAGAGAACTGTCCTGCGCGCATTTGAATTTGACAAATTGACCCTACCGGAGTATACCCCCCCCCCCCCCCCAAATGAAATTTTTTTTAAAGTGTTTAAAACACCCTATATCGACCCAAAATTGCCTCCGGGAGTTCAAAAAAGACATCATTTTTGAGTTCTGGTTAATAAAAAATTGAGTTTTGGACATTTTGAAATTTTGACCATTTGCCTGTTTGGCATGTTTTGGTCACTGGAGCTGGGCAAAAATAGTCTCTAAATGCATTTTTGTTCAAGAGTCTTCTCGGAATTATGTCTAAGGTAAGTGATGCGCGCATCTCTAACCAACCAAGCCCCCTGCGCCCCCTCGGGGCGCAGGGGGCTTGGTTGCTTGGGGTTGAGATGCGCACACCACATACCTTAGACGCAAATCACTCGAAAGTGACTCTGGATGCATAAAAATGTATGCATACCAGAGTTTATTTATGCGGTAGGCCCCAGTCAACAAAACTATGTTCAACATCTTCCTTTTCACACTAAATTGGCCCCTTTTTGGTCCATCCTCACCCAAATACAGACCTAAACTAAAACCCTTCAAAAATGGTCAAAATAGGTATATTTGGGTGGTCCCAAAACTCAATTTTTTATTGACTAGAACACAAAAATAATGCCTTTTCGAGCTTCTGAGGCGATTTTGAGTCGATATAGGGTGTTTGGAAACACTTTTAAAAAAAATTCCATTTGGGGGGGGGGGGTATACTCCGGTAGCGCCGACAAATTCTTATTTGCATCAACAAGTATGGTCCTTTAACGAACCCTCGATTTAAGGCGCACACACAATGAGGAGGCTGTTTGCGGATGCTAAATCCGATTTGTAACATGGAAATAGTCATAACTTTTTTAAATCTTTCAAAAATTATTTTTTGCAGCTAAGTTTCAGAGCTACAAGATGAGCTATCAATAAACTGGATTCTGTTACAAAAATGCAGATAAAATTTTAAGAATCCGCCCAAGAATCCTGACTCAAATTTGAGTGCGGATGCTTGGGCGGAGTCTTTCTTTTTTAAATCAAATTTGATTACAACATCCACTGTATCAATAGCTCATCTTGCGGCCCTGAATCTTGGCTGCAAGATGGTTTCAAAAGAATAATTTTCGAAAAATAAAAAAATAAAAGTTATGACCATTTCCATGTTACAAATCGGGTTTAGCATCCCGCAAACAGGCCTCCTCATTGTGTGTGCTCCTTTAACGAAACTCTTGATTTAACGAACTTTTTTTGGGCAAACCTTTTTCTTGCCGTAAAAATACTTTTTTTTTCCGCAGATTTACTTTTTTTTTTGCCGCAAAAAGACTTTTTCTGCGTAAAAAAAATGCCGTAGAAATACTTATTTTGCCGCAGAAAGACTTTTTGTTGCCGTAAAAACACTTTTTGTGCCGCCAAATCACCATTTTTCTGCCGCAAGTTTACAGTGTGTCCCAAATATTTTGGAACTTTTTTTGGCCATAACTTTTTCTCTAGTGCGATTTTTGAAATTCTGTAACGCAGATCGATTCAGAATTTTATAAGAAGTTTTTTTTGGCATATCAAACTCGAAAATTTTTTTTTTGCAAAATTTCAAAATTTGTCTTGGTCCCCCCCCCCCCTGTGGTCCAAAAAAGTGCAAAAAAATTTTAATTCCCGCCAACTCGAAATTCTGATCTTGACGATGAGGTTAGGGGTAAATTCAATCATTTTCTGCATGAAAACCATGTTTCGAACATCTTAATCAGGAAAAGGTAAACGAACCAGATCATCGACTAAAAAAGAAAGAAAAAAACCTTGAACTCGTGGAAAGAAAAATTGTTGCAACATGTCGAGATAGACAGGACCTGTGATGTTTCCTCGAAGAAAAATGACCTACGACTCCACGGCGACCAATGGCTGCCCACACACGGAGGTAAGGAGAGTGCAGCGGCTCTTCACGAAATGTACTTCATGTACTTTTTTTGCCGCAAATAAAATGGACAAAGCTTTTTTCTGGAGTAAAAAGACTTTTTTGGAGCAAAAAGACTTTTTTTGGGTCAAATTTTAGCTGGAGCAAAAAAGACTTTTATTTGGCACAAAAACGCGTTTAACTTTCTCATTACAAGCCAGATTTCGAAAACCCTCAAATTTAATCATGAAATGGTCCTAGGCATGTCATAGTTGCGTTTAAACTTCTCAATACGTGGTCAACACTTGTGGAGAAATTCAAGAGCTACAAGATGGGCGGAAAGTCAGCACAAAAATTACGCAAAAGTTTTTCAGAAATTGCAGAAGAAGAGGTAAGACCAGCAGTTTCCCTAAATATTCTGATGCAGTTTTTGCGCTCTATCATGTGATATTTTTATTTTCTAAAAAATTTCTTGAAATTTTTGAAAAAATTACGAAAGTAAGCCACAACCACTTGAATTCTCGTCCGAAAGACCATGGTTTATGTAGGGTTTTGGAGTCAAATTGTTTTGCCTGAATTTTGTTATATTTCGCTCGTTGTCTTGTGAGTCTTTGCACTAGTTCTGTTGCATTTTTCAACGCTGATACTTTGCTATATATATACTCTCAATTTTCTTTAGAAATTATCCAAGAATATGCCAAATCAGGTATCCTTCAAATTTCAATTTTAGGGAAACTGCTGGTCTTACCTCTTCTTCTGCAATTTCTGAAAACTTTTGCGTAATTTTTGTGCTGACTTCCGCCCATCTTGTAGTTCTTGAATTTCTCCACAAGTGTTGACCGCGTATTGAGAAGTTAAACGCAACTATGACATGTCTAGGACCATTTCATGATTAAAATGAGGGTTTTCGAAATCTGGCTTGTAATGAGAAAATCCAAAATCTCTGGTAGATTGAATCACTCAGATACAAGTTTGAGCGCAATAGATAACCCTGATTACGCCTTCCATTTTGGTATATCATACATCTAAGTGCTTTTTTAATTAAGCGAGTACCACCGATTTTTTGCATAAATTCCAGGTGGTCAGGAGTAGGTGAAAGTTACCTATTTTCAGAAGCTGTTTTACTCGTTCCACTCACACCTTTTCACGAAAATTTTGTGCGCCATCGTGCTCAGCGTTAAAAGTCAGTCCTATACACCGAAAGTTACAGTCCGCCTTTCGCGTGTAAACAATGTGTACTACACTAATAAATTACAAAAGCATACTTTCTCGGGTATATTCTGGGGTGCACTACGTTTCACCGTCACTGTTTTCACCGTTCACTATTTTCACCGTCACTATTTTCACCGTCACTATTTTCACCGTCACCTATTTTCACCGTTCACTAAATTCACCGTCAGCATTTTAGGACCGCTTTTAAGGTCTGAATTTTTCGAAATTTTTAAAAGTTTTGGCACCAAATTGTAGCCCTGAATGTCAGCTACATTTGGTATTTCAATTTCTAAAAAAAAGAAAAAAAAACAACTATAAAACTAAACTGTTATAATAAACTATAAAAGACGCTCACCTGCGTTCTACCGTGATGAAAAGTGTGAGATTGAACGCCTTCTAAAGTTTAGTTCTAAATTTTTTTTATTTTTTCAGAATTTGTAGTACCAAAATGTAGCTGACATTCAGGGCTACAATTTGGTACAAGACTGTTAAAATTTTAGAAAAATTTAGATCTAAAAAGCGGTCCTAAAGTGCTGACGGTGAATTTAGTGAACGGTGAAAATAGTGACGGTGAAAATAGTGACGTGAAAATAGTGACGGTGAAAATAGTGACGGTGAAAAATAGTGAACGGTGAAAATAGTGAACGGTGAAAATAGTGACGGTGAAAATAGTGACGGTGAAATAGTGACGGTGAAAATAGGGAACGGTGAAAATAGTGACGGTGAATTAGTGAACGGTGAAAATAGTGACGGTGAAAATAGTGAACGGTGAAAATAGTGACGGTGAAAATAGTGACGGTGAAAATAGTGACGGTGAAAATAGGGACGGTGAAAATAGTGAACGGTGAAAATAGTGACGGTGAAAATTAGTGACGGTGAAAAATAGTGACGGTGAAAATAGTGACGGTGAAATAGTGACGGTGAAAATAGTGACGGTGAAATAGTGACGGGTGAAAATAGTGAACGGTGAAAATAGTGAACGGTGAAAATAGTGACGGTGAAATAGTGACGGTGAAAATAGTGACGGTGAAAATAGTGACGGTGAAAATAGTGACGGTGAAATAGTGACGGTGAAAATAGTGAACGGTGAAAATAGTGACGGTGAAAATAGTGACGGTGAAAAAAGTGACGGTGAAAATAGGGAACGGTGAAAATAGTGACGGTGAAAATAGTGAACGGTGAAAATAGTGACGGTGAAATAGTGACGGTGAAAATAGTGACGGTGAAAATAGTGACGGTGAAAATAGGGAACGGTGAAAATAGTGAACGGTGAAAATAGTGACGGTGAAAATAGTGACGGTGAAATAGTGAACGGTGAAAATAGTGACGGTGAAAATAGTGACGGTGAAATAGTGACGGTGAAAATAGTGACGGTGAAAAATAGGGAACGGTGAAAATAGTGAACGGTGAAAATAGTGACGGTGAAAATAGTGACGGTGAAAATAGTGACGGTGAAAATAGTGACGGTGAAAATAGTGACGGTGAAAATAGTGAACGGTGAAAATAGTGACGGTGAAAATAGGGAACGGTGAAAATAGTGAACGGTGAAAATAGTGACGGTGAAAATAGTGACGGTGAAAATAGTGAACGGTGAAAATAGTGACGGTGAAAATAGGGAACGGTGAAAATAGTGAACGGTGAAAATAGTGACGGTGAAAATAGGGAACGGTGAAAATAGTGACGGTGAAAATAGTGAACGGTGAAAATAGTCACGGTGAAAATAGTGACGGTGAAAATAGTGAACGGTGAAAATAGTGACGGTGAAAATAGGAACGGTGAAAAAGTGACGGTGAAAATAGTGACGTGAAAATAGGGAACGGTGAAAATAGTGACGGTGAAAATAGTGAACGGTGAAAATAGTGACGGTGAAAATAGTGACGGTGAAAATAGTGAACGGTGAAAATAGTGACGGTGAAAATAGTGACGGTGAAAATAGTGAACGGTGAAAATAGTGACGGTGAAAATAGTGAACGGTGAAAATAGTGACGGTGAAAATAGGGAACGGTGAAAATAGTGAACGGTGAAAATAGTGACGGTGAAAATAGTGACGGTGAAAATAGTGAACGGTGAAAATAGTGACGGTGAAAATAGTGACGTGTGAAAATAGTGAACGGTGAAAATAGGACGGTGAAAATAGTGACGGTGAAATAGTGAACGGTGAAAATAGTGACGTGAAAATAGGGAACGGTGAAAATAGTGAACGGTGAAAATAGTGACGGTGAAAATAGTGACGGTGAAAATAGTGAACGGTGAAAATAGTGACGGTGAAAATAGGAACGGTGAAAATAGTGAACGGTGAAAATAGTGACGTGAAAATAGGGACGGTGAAAATAGTGACGGTGAAAATAGTGAACGGTGAAAATAGTGACGGTGAAAATAGTGACGGTGAAAATAGTGAACGGTGAAAATAGTGACGGTGAAAATAGGGAACGGTGAAAATAGTGACGGTGAAAATAGTGACGGTGAAAATAGGGAACGGTGAAAATAGTGACGGTGAAAATAGTGAACGGTGAAAATAGTGACGGTGAAAATAGTGACGGTGAAAATAGTGAACGGTGAAAATAGTGACGGTGAAAATAGTGACGGTGAAAATAGTGAACGGTGAAATAGTGACGGTGAAAATAGGGAACGGTGAAATAGTGACGGTGAAAATAGTGACGGTGAAAATAGGGAACGGTGAAAAGTGACGGTGAAAATAGTGAACGGTGAAAATAGTGACGGTGAAAATAGTGACGGTGAAAATAGTGACGGTGAAAATAGTGACGGTGAAAATAGGAACGGTGAAAATAGTGAACGGTGAAAATAGTGACGGTGAAAATAGTGACGGTGAAAATAGTGAACGGTGAAAATAGTGACGGTGAAAATAGTGACGGTGAAAATAGTGACGGTGAAATAGTGACGGTGAAATAGGGAACGGTGAAAATAGTGAACGGTGAAAATAGTGACGGTGAAAATAGTGACGGTGAAAATAGTGACGGTGAAATAGTGACGGTGAAAATAGTGACGGTGAAAATAGTGAACGGTGAAAATAGTGACGGTGAAAATAGGGAACGGTGAAAATAGTGAACGGTGAAAATAGTGACGGTGAAAATAGTGACGGTGAAAATAGTGAACGGTGAAAATAGTGACGGTGAAAATAGGGAACGGTGAAAATAGTGAACGTGAAAATAGTGACGGTGAAAATAGTGACGGTGAAAAAAGTGACGGTGAAAATAGGGAACGGTGAAAATAGTGACGGTGAAAATAGGAACGGTGAAAATAGTGAACGGTGAAAATAGTGACGGTGAAAATAGTGACGGTGAAAATAGTGACGGTGAAAATAGTGACGGTGAAAATAGGGAACGGTGAAAATAGTGAACGGTGAAAATAGTGACGGTGAAAATAGTGACGGTGAAAAATAGTGACGGTGAAAATAGTGACGGTGAAAATAGTGACGGTGAAAATAGTGAACGGTGAAATAGTGACGGTGAAAATAGGGAACGGTGAAAATAGTGAACGGTGAAAATAGTGACGGTGAAAATAGTGACGGTGAAAATAGTGACGGTGAAAATAGTGACGGTGAAAATAGGGAACGGTGAAAATAGTGACGGTGAAAATAGTGACGGTGAAAATAGGGAACGGTGAAAATAGTGACGGTGAAAATAGGGAACGGTGAAAATAGTGACGGTGAAAATAGTGACGGTGAAAATAGGGAACGGTGAAAATAGTGAACGGTGAAATAGTGACGGTGAAAATAGGGAACGGTGAAAATAGTGAACGGTGAAAATAGTGAATTAGTTAATTTACCGCCTTTAGATGGCTGCTCTGTCGCTAGCTTACTCGAAACACATTTGAATGAAGAAACTACCGCTCACGCCTGCCCGGACAATTCCGCTGATGTGCTATATTGGTCGAATCGAGGGAAGAAGCCTAAAGAAAGGATCTAGTTCAGCTATGCTATTTCGTCTGCTCGGGATGCCGGTCGCTGGTTTCTAAGGGGCACCGGATTCGTACTCAGCATGTGCAGGTCTTCGCTTGACGGATGAATCAAGGCGAGTCCATTTTGACTGTGAGACTGGAGCATACACTGCTTTTCAGCGCTACTTTCCGGAGATTGATGTCAAATTCTGCGCTTTCCACGTGGAACAAGGGCTCAATCGACAGGTAGTTGTAGATGATCGTAATTAATCGTAGGGATTTATGGATCCAATTCAGATACAAGCTAGGGTCTTACGGTGGTTTATCGAGATGATGAAAATGTGCAGCGTGTTGTCAGAATACTTGGGGCCTGCAATTAGTCAATCCTGAGTATGGACTTATTCGATTTGTCTCATCTGTTGGTCCGTTGGCAGTTAAGATTTGCGCAGGAGATGGTCGCTTCCTTAAATGCCGTGGTCGACTATTAGAGGTATTCATACTTTTAATAATGCATTAAATTTATTTATTTTATTTTAGAGATCAGTGAATTAGCCTCGGGCACATCTTCTCGCTCTACAAGTCTCCCGGCCAAAGACTACGAATCACGCGGAGAGCTATCACGGAAAGCAGAGGGGCACTTTATAACAAAAGCGCCGATGGGAGAGTGGATAGCATGCTTCAAAGATGTAAGAGTAACCAAGCATTAAGATCCCTCTTTTGTGCAAATAATTGTTTACTTTTTCAGCTACAACACTCAGAAGAGATGAATGCTTATGATGTGTTTGAAGGGAGACAGTCGCCGCGCCCACAATCCGAACTCTGTCAGCAGCTCACCGAAGAATTGGTCACCGCGGAAGTGTATTTCGACAATGTCTTGGAGCATCAGGTGGAGGACGAGAACTTTCCGGAGAAGCTTCGGAGCTATCTGCAGCGCGTGGGGCATTCAATGCGATTCGATGGGGGCATCGACGCAATTGAGGGATTCCCTGCGGAAGAAGAGGTGGAGAGCGAGCAAGAAGAAATCATAGAAAAAGGCGATCCAGCGAAAATTAATCTCTTTGATGTTTAAATATTGTGGGTGCTCGTGTTGTTAATTTTTATTTGTTTGTTTTGATCTCGGAATAAAATTTCGTCTCGGTATCAAAATTGTCACCAATCGATACGGTCGCCAATCGATAGTCACCAATCAAAATAGTCACCAATCGATAGTTGTCCTGGTTTAAAATCCCACGCAACATGAACCCCCCTCCCCCACCCTTTAAGAAACTGCTCCGTTCGAGACAAAAAAACATTTAAATGTAGAATTTTTTTAAATTTAAATGTTTTTTGTCGAGACAAAAACGGGTGGTACTTTTTCTAATACCAAAATACTTATTTCTAGTACCAAAATACTTTTTCTAGTACCAAAATTTTCACTTTTTTGAACTTTTCTCTTTTTCTCCTCTCTTTGTAGGTACACTTTTGAAATTTTTTTAACCATCGTGTAGCCCTGAGTTTCAGCTACTCAACAGAATATCTGTTTTCAGTAAAAATGTTAAAAAAGTTGGAGATTTAGGGTCTGAATAGAGGAACTTGGTCGGAAAAGTTACTATATACAAAGCTCAAAATCTTCATATCTTTGAACTTTTTCACAGGAAATCGTAGTCTAGTTAGAAAGCTGAGATTCTGGGCTACACCTTCATGTGTCAAGTAAAAAATCTCTAACTTTACAAATAGTTTTTCTATGCATGTTAAATTTCGGTACTAGGAAAAGTATTTGGTACTAGAAATAAGTATTTTGGTACTAGATTTAAGTATTACCCGACAAAAACATTTGAATGTAGAATTTTTTTCAAATTTAAATGTTTTTTTGTCTCGAACGGAATTTAAAAGTTGACAGTGTCTTTTCAATTCAAAGAGCAGTTTCTTAAGTAAATCGGCAGTGCTGAACACGAACCCGGTGTAAGAATCCTGATTTTGCAAGTATTTCGCGCCACACTGTGTGTTACGATAATTTTTCCCGTGGTAGTGTGTAGAATAGGTTTTTTGTAACAAGTGTGGTCGGATGTGCACATCGAAGGGCGAACATTTTAAACTCTCAGGTTCCATACTCAGTGGGTGCATGTCCTATTTTTTACTCTACATTTCAGTACGTTCACTGACTTCTAGGGCCAAAAACTATAGAGAAATCGATTAAAAGCATTTCCAGCACTGTTTTGTTTTCAGAAATCACCCTGATTTCGGAATTTCAAGCAAATGACCAACAAATGAAAGGAAACCAGCCAAAATGATGCGTACTTAGTTTTTTTATCGCCTCAGCCTCTATCAATTTTATTTACTCCTCAACTAGTTTAGTAACTTTCTAGAGTAAGAATTTCATGAGAAATAAGATAAGAATATTTTTACACCAACATCTCTGCAAAAAAGTTGGGTAGCTATTGAAGGTTTGACCAGGGAAGACATGATATCTCGAGGCGTAGGAATTCGGTATTCTTTCAAAACTCATGTTTTTGCAATTTTAATCGACATAGTACAGCTGAACCATATGCTGAAAATGACGCTAGGAAGCAGGGCTATATTTTAAGTACAAGGTTGTATATATCATGTGAATTAAAATGCAAAAAAAACGTCAGTTCCGAAATAATACCGAAAATCCTGGACAATCCTGGGTAGGATGGCGCGGAATCAGACATCATTGGATATTTTTCAAATTTTAGCTCCAACTACATACCATCTTTATTTGTGTATAATGGCTCAAATGAAAGCCAAGAATCTTAGCTATATTTTGGTATCTGAAAAATGTCACTTGTATAAAAAAACCAGAAAATATCAATCAAATCAGTCAAAGAAAACACCCAAACGATCGATTTTCGTAAATTTAACAGGTCTTAGCCTGTTAATCAACTGTTAATTAACTCCATATGCGGCCAAAAGTGCCCGATTTCTTCGCTTCAATCAAAAAGGCGAAAATGTACCCAGTCTTTTATATAATATGCTCAGGTTTGAGAAAATTTGTTCTATGATACGGTCGCAAAAATATACCGACTTAGTCCTTGATATGGAATATACAGTCGACGCTTTTACTTAGGACACCCAAGGACCGGCCAATTTACCGGGTTTGGCACTTTTTTTTTACCTCAAGCTTTTAATACCTTTGCCAGTTCTGTTTCGACAGTCTGGTCCCAAATATTGCAAGGATTCTGATTTTACAGATGGTTTTCAAAAATCCCAATGTTTTTGCTCTAAAAAAGCCAAAACTCTACTTAAAAAACAGGTATTTTCGATAGAGCCTGTCCTAACTAAGAGCTTTTGCTTTTACAGAGCAAAAAATTTAGGGCTTTTAGAAAACGATCGGGAAAATCGGAATCCTTGCGATATTTGGGATCAGACTGTCAAAACAGAACTAGAAAAAGTTTTAAAAATAGAGCTAAAAAAAAGTGTCTGACTCGAGGTGGGAACGAACTTCTGTCCTAAGTGAGGGGTGTCCTAAGTAAGAGCGTCGACTGTATTCACAAAACCGGGCAGATTTCCTACTTTTTGACTAGATGAAAAAACTGGGCAGAATTTCAAAATAACTGGACAATGTTTTTCCAAAAGTGGTCATTATACGTATTGTCCAAAACTAATCAGTAAACAAAATTAACATCATGTAGTGCGCGATTTAGATTTGAAAGTCTTACAGATGTTGTGAGACGTAACCAAAAAATGGAATCACAAACACCGATGAATAAAGAAAAGACAGTATTGACTATACTCAACAAATATTTTAGCATTGATAGAAGAGTCTTTCGAGATGCGGATCGCATCATGCGGTTAACCACGGTTTCTCATTTTAGTGCGGGCGGTTTTTCAATAATTTGGTTAATTGCGGTTTAACCGCGGTTTAACCGCACCGCAACACTAGGTTTCCGAAGGCTTGCCACCCAAAAATCGGTGACCGGCCGGGCGACGGGTTACGTGCGCCAAATTTTTAATGGTTCACGCAGTTTTTTGCGCCACCCTGTACATTTATTGCCTGCAACCAGAATAATAAATAGATTTTATTTCGTGACCATGAAGGAAGCCATATAAAAATTGGACGATTAAATGTGCTACCTTTTGGCTGAAAAGTGACACCTTTTGCGGAAAAGGCCACCTTTTTGAGTTTCGGTTAACAAAGCTGAAATGTGCCACCTTTTGTTGTTGACTATAAAAAAGATTACCGTATATGCTCTATTAATTAGACACCCCTAAGTTCAAAATCGTGTTTTTGGCATTGTGTTTTACCCACTTTTGATCACTTCTCTCAGGCAAGTTACCAACCATTGATAGCTCATCTTTCTAGCTACAAAATGGGTGGTAACTAGCCTGAGAGAAGTGATCAAAAAGTGGGTCAAAAACACAATGCCAAAAACACGATTTTGAACTTAGGGGGTGTCTAATTAATAGAGCATATACGGTATGGCCATTCCAAAACCGCCGAATTCTTAAACACACTGTACGATACAGAAATTGACCCATTTCAACAAAAAATTACTTTCCAGCCAAAAAGTGACATAGCTCAACAAAAGGTGGCAATTTTTAGCCAAAAGGTGGCACTTTTCGAATTAATCCATAAAAATTTTGCTACATAAGCGATGAATTAGAAGTAGGCAGCTAAATTTCAGTTCGGTCTATTTCCTTCTGTAAAATACAGTTCCAGTCCGTCATTCAGGTATTTTATGATAGCAGAATTGGGATTATTGTTGAAAGATGGAACAATTCATAATAACAATGCTGGTATCCACCCCTATTTCGAGAATTGTGATTGAGAATCATTACTAAAAATGACATCCGATACTTTTTCAAGCTGCTTCGAAATGCAAATCTTGGTTAACACTTTGACGGGCATGACGACCACGTTGGAAGTTGATGCCTCGGACAAAATCGAAGTTGGTTTTTTAAAAATCGGAGTGTGAGATTGTCCATTTAATCATTTCGGTTTTATAGAGTGTGAAGGCCAAGACCTAGGATAAAGAAGGCATCCCGCCAGACTAGCAACGTCTCATCTTGAAAACACTCTGTAAAAAAGTTAAATTAAATTCACCTATATAATTGTACACCCATTTAGAAAAGTGAGTCATTGATGAAGTGCCAGATGCACTGGCAACTTTTAATGCACACAAAAGACAGTACTGTTATGTACTCAAAAGCGTGTACTCATTTTTTATGTCTAAGGTAAGTGAGTGCGCGCATCTCTAACCCATCAAGCCCCCTGCGCCCCATTCGGGGCTTCGCTCCCGAACGAGTTTTGGTCCATTTGCACCCTAATACGGCCATAAATCCATTCAAAAATGGTCAAAATGGGTGCTTTGGGTGGTCCTTAAACTCTAATTTATTGACCAGAACTCAAAAATAATGCCTTTTTTGAACTCCTGAGGCCATTTTAGGTCGATATGGGTGTTTGGAAACACTTTTTAAAAAAGTTGATTTGGGGGAGGGGGGTATAGCCAAGTAGCGCCAAAAAAAAATTTGCATTGGTTCAGGTTGGCAAGAGGTGGATTTATAGGCCAACAGGTGGCTTTTTGAAAAAATAATTTTCTCACTTTTATTGCTTGTTTTCTCGTGGATTCTATCAGCGCATCTAATATTTTATATACCAATCTAAAGACATTTTCCTTATCTTTTTAAAAATTGAAGTAATACGAACATTCATAAAAACTTCACAAAAGTATGAGGTGGCCTCAGATGTGGCCTGAAATTTTCAGCTGAAAAGCCATTTCTTACCAACCCTGCCTTGGTTCCCCAAGGCAAAAAAGTGTAAAAATATCGAAAAAAATATATTCGAAATTGGCGCTGAAACATTTTTTAAAGGGAATCTTTATATGGTCACACCTTTCTGAAGTTATTGGTTTACAACCCAATTTTTGGAGAGTTTTTGCAATTTTATGTTCGATATCTCTGCGGAACACTCAAGGACAACATTTTGGCTTTCTGTTAAGCACAAACACGTATAATTGAAGTTACTTCTAAAAAAATTTTCCTTGCCCTCCAAATTGGTGATGGTGGATTTTAGCCTGGATTTAAGGTGGATTTTTGTGTTCAAGCCCACTTTTCTGCCAGGTAGGGTAGGCAAATGTCCAGTTAGAGTGGGCAGGTAGCCAGACAGATAGTTAAGTGTTCAGGTGGAATCTCTACAGTCAAACTTTGATATAACGTACACCCTGGGACCAGATCAGGTGTGCGTTATGGGCGGCGGTAAATTGAACCTATACAAATTGAACCTAGGTAAATTGAACCTGAGGTAATTGAACCTTAAAATTTGTCTTGAAAGGATTTTTTTATTCAAATGAGATTTTTTTCCAGTTGGGTTGCCAGATCACATTGTTTCAAATGAGGCAGCATATTCCACCGTGGTGAATTTCTCGTCCAATGAATTTACCCGTGGTAAATCCGCGCACTAAATTTCTGAAGTCACAGCTGCGAATCCTGGTGCTGGTAAACATCATTTTTTCTGGAATAACAGTCCTAAACTAACTTTCCTAAGACCAGTAAGCCTTTGTCCTGTTAAATGTTTTGGTCCACTCAATCTATATCCGAGTTCATGTGGTGAATCAATTAAGATGACCACCTGGAAAATTTTTTATATTATGTTTCCAAACTACTTTCTCTCTCTAATTATTTTAATCCTTATATCTAGGGTTTCATTTGGTCGGCTTTTTGGATCGGTTGGTCTAAAAAAACCGGTCTTTTTAAACCTGGTTTTCAGTTAACCGACCGTTCGGCTAATTGGCCGAATGCGAGTTTTCTGCCACATCCGAGGAGTGAATAATAAACCAATCTTTCCATAACAGTGTTCACCCCCTGAGCAAATCTATTCTGCATATTATCATCTGAAAATGAATACCACTAGAGACCAGTGACCCGAGATTTCTTTGGCTTGCTTCTGCACTGCCCCTTGAATTCTATTTAGTTCCACCTTGGTCTTTTCGGCGTAATGATTGTGAGACGTCGTTACTTTCACTATGCCATCGAAAATTGAAGCTCTTCCTATTCGAATATGCCATGAAACCAAAAAAATATACATAAGCTTTTAAAAATACCTGGGCATTTGCTATTCACTTTTCCATCCACTCCAAGCTTGTAAAAGATGTAGTGCCAGTAAGTTCGCTTCCTATTTGCTCTTTTCGCCAGTATAGATATTCCTCAAAATGACTCATCGGTTTTTTTTCTCTCGCTTAAAGCATCTCCATTTTGAACTACTAAAAGAAAGTTCAACAATTGGCCAAAAAGTGGAAAGGGACTATATGTACAAATGATGACCGACACTTAGTTGCCAGCACTTGGCGATCTATATATACTTCAACCACTAAACTACCACGAAACTATCACCCAAGTAACACTATCTAGATGAGAGAGACCTGGGTAGCGCAACCAGAAAAATGCTTTTAGGTATTAGGTCGAGCCCATACTATGGGGTCGACCTAATATCCTTGTGGTATTCCTCTCTTTTCTGGTGCTTACCTATCACCGAGATGGTTACTTTTTATACGCCGGAAAAATTAAAATAGTTCTGATAAAAAATCGTCTCAAGACAAATTTTAAGGTTCAATTTACCTCAGGTTCAATTTACCTCAGTTCAATTTACCTAGGTTCAATTTACCTAGAGCCGTGCGTTATAGTCGAGGGTAGGCGTAGTAAGCGAGGCTGGGCGAAGGTATGCGAGGTAGGCGAAGAAAGGCAAGGATAGATAAGGGTAGGCGAGGATAGGCGAGGGTAAGCGAGGGTAGGCGAGGTAGAGTAGGTGGGTTAGCAGGTAGGGTTGATGATCTACCCGAACCATTAACGCACTCGAAAGATTAATCTACCCGAACTACTAATGTACATGAACCACTAATGTTCCCAAACCACAGGAATAGTGCCCGAATCACTGATGTTCCCGGACGGCATAAGCGCCGATAGGCGCCTGCAGACCCTAGTAAGGGATATATTGGGAGGGGAAGTCTGTATGACGCATCATACCATCAATGTTTATTTATAGTTGGTAAAAACACATGCCACAAATGTTCGTTTTATTTAGGGTTGGGTGATGGTGACCAACGGTGAGTCATCGAAAATTCTGAAAAAGTCGTAAACTAATGAAAGTGACTGGGTGAGTCACTGCAATTTTGAAAACCGGAAATCACCCAACTCTGGTTTCGTGTTTCAGTCAAACCTCGATTTAATGACCCCCGCCTCAAGTTCGTTCCCCTGGGGTGCGAAACTTCTTTAAGCTGATTTTAAAAGCGCATTCTCAGATCTTTCCACAGCCTGGTCGCAATATTGCAAGGATTCCGACTTTGCCGATAGTTTTCCAAAAATCTAAAGTTTTTGCTTTTAAAAAGCAAAACCTCGATTTAACGACCCCCCTTTTAAAAAATAGAGGGTCGTTAAATCGAGCTTTTGCTTTTTTAAATCAAAAACTTTAGGTTTTCGGAAAACGATTCGCAAAATCGGAGCCTTTGCGATATTTGCGACCAGACTGTGGAAAGATCTGACAATGCGCTTTTAAAAATCAGCTTAAAAAAGTGTCGGACTCTAGGTAGGAAGGAACTTGAGGTGGGTAGTTAAATCGAGGTTTGACTGTGTCAATAGTCACAATGTACTTAATCGAGAATCTTTTTTTTTTGATCAAATGGGTGCTGCTTGTGGCTCAATCAACAATTCATTAAGCGCCACATGGGAGGGCAATGAAAGTGCATATAAAACACTCTGAGCCACGTCTTCTGGCTCCAGAATCTTGTGACCAGCCTTAGAAAAGTCGTATAGTGTCTTAGCCTAAAATCCTTTTACTTTTAAGTTACTAATAGCAATAGATGAGCTTACTTCATTGTCAGAAGATCTACTAGCCAATTTGGTAGCTACATCCCCCGGCTGAATATTAGTCACCCGGATGCCGTAGTCGACCAGCTCTTGGCGAAGTGCCTGGGAAAATCCTTCAATATAGAATTTCGTGCCTGAGTAGACGGCTAGACCCGCAAACCCCTAAATTAAAAATCAGCGGAATATTATTATTATACATTATACAAATAAATAACAATCATTTACCCTTCTGCCAGCATCAGATGTGATATTTAGGATATGCCCAGCTTTGCGTTCCACCATGTGTGGCACAACGGCACCAACCATGTTCGTTGTTCCATGGCAATTTACATCTATCTGGCGACGCCATTCCTGCAGCAACAGCGAAAATCAGTACATGTTTCTTACTAGCGGAACACTGGGTTAATAAACTAGAAGCTCAAGATTGGGGGCTGAGCAGAGTTTCGGGATGGATTTTGGTCCTAGCCAAAAGCGAAACTGTGGATGCTGGAACCGACCTTACAGCCTTTCAATGGAATACGGTCGAAAACTAGGGCTTTTGTTTGTCGTCGGAGTTTTGGGGTACGGGGCAGAATTATGCCGGATTTCCATTAAAAAAGAACAGATTCCGGTTGTTGAACGAACGTAAATTGGACCAGAATTTTTCGTGTTCAGACTATAATGCAAAATAGATTCCGTAGGCTTTTATCTCTTTTTGCAAAACAAGTTTAATATACAACTTAGTCGTCTAAATTAAAAATGTGCACCCGCCTCAGTGTAACCATTCCTCAGCAAGCAATAGTACATGCAGCCAGCACAATTGACGAGTACATCTATTTTGCCGAAGTGCTGGAGTGTTTTAGTGACCAACTGCTGGACTGCTTCCTGACTGGTCACATCGCATTCCACTGCCACAACTCTACTATGAACACTATCAACAAATGTTGTTTTGTTTGTATCTCCTAGTTGAGCACATATTTGCTGCGCTAATTGACGCAATCTATTGATTTGACGAGAGGCTAGCACCACCTTCGCTCCTCCTTCTACTGCCAGAGCACGAGCAATCGCCTAAACTATACTTTATTATTTACAGCTTCACAGTGTAAAAGAATTCAACGATGAACTTTAAAAATAAATCCTTTTTGCAAAGGAAATAAATTAAATTTAGGGAGCAATTTTGAAATTCAAAAAGGTGCAGAATGTTCAAAGACTGCAAACATCCAAACTTTATAATTTTATATGATAAGCAGGCAACAAACCTCTCCAATGCCTTCACTAGCACCAGTCACAATACATACTTTGCCACTCAGTCGATTTCCTGTAGTTAAAAAACATTAAAAATTTGAAAAAAAATATTTTTGACCTTTTTAAATTGATAAATATTGTCTCACCCACTGATTTACTAATTTTCCCCACTGATTCATGTTTTTCTTTTATCAAATCGTTAAAAAAAGAATTTCTCGGTGTTTCACAATTATAATTTTTTGAATCAGCAGGTAAATCCCTGTAGAAGTGGGCTAGACTAGAGAGCGAGACCTAAGATTACGGCAGAATGAGAGGACTCGGTACCCGCCTCACAATCGTTATTTTAACATCCTTGATTCCACCGAGAAATATTTATTTCGGACGGTGCGCGTGAGCCCTTGACTTTTTTTTCAAAAATGTAAAAGTTGTTTGGAGAGCTGTTCATAATAACCTGTTTTAATTTGTCTTTGTAACAGTTTTTTCAAAAATCAGAATTTGCAGAACGAGAATGAGAGTCTAGTAAAATTTTGACTAGATTCTCATCCTGTAAATTGACATTCTCATTTTTGAAAACACTGATTTTTTCCGGGCAAAACTTTTTCTTGTCGCCGAAAAAATCTTTCTTGTCGCCGATCATTTTAAATATTATTTTATCAATTTGTCCAACTTTTTTCACCTTTTTTCAAAGTTTTAACACCATCAGGTATCCTACAATTCTAGTTTCTAAGGAGTTATCAGTTGTTGAATCATCTTTGCAAAATGTGCCACAAAAAGCAAAAATAGGGAGCAAGTCAGAAAAACAATTTGTTTCATACTTTTATTTTTTGTGGAACATTTTGCAGCGATGATGCAACAACTGATACCTCGTTAGAAACTAGAATCGCAGGCCTACCTGATGGTGTTAAAACTTTTTTTAAACAGGTGAAAAAGAGTTGGATAAATTTATAAAATAAGATTTAAAAATTATCGGCGACAAAAAACGTTTTGTCCCTTTTTACCCCCCTATTTATATTAGTATTCAGTGTATTATTTTGAACAGATGATGAAAAAATGTTTCCTTCTGGTTGAACTGGTGCAAACAAGTAGCTTTCTGGCAATTGTAAACTATTAGGTGGCGTACTACGACGATAAACAGACTTCTTAGAAAGAGACAAATCAAACATTTCTTTCATTGAAAATATAATATTTTTACATGTAAAATTGCTTTTTCAATATGATTCGTCTTCTGTTATATACTTATTTCCTTCGAAACAACAAAAACAAAGCCTTTGATGGCTGGAGTGGAAAATTCCCGATGGGTTTTCTCTTCTTTTTTGCCAGAAAAATGAGAAGTGAGAGAAAAAATGTGATCTGCACAGTCAAAGTTGCAATCCTATTTTGTATACATATGAACAATTATTTTATAATCTCTTTATTCAATTAGGTTTCAATATTTTGTGCCTTTATTGTTAAGAAATTATTCAATTTTTGTTCAACGCTCTAAAATCCCAAGATGCCAAACTGCATTTTCGAAAATGTTAGTGGATGCCTTTTAGTGGATACTTTCGAAAGATGACCTCCGACTAACCTATACTTAATATTTTCCCGTTATCAAGCATCTAGCTTAGTAAGCAACAATTCTTAATTTAAAAATTATAAAAGAAGCACGTTAATATTGAGACTTGCCTGGAGAAGGTTTGGATGGCGCAGAAAGCACTTGCCTTTCCACCAGCACTTGCAACCAGTGGCGCACCAATTTCTCTTCTATCTTTGGGTATTCCCCAGTTTCTGGTTAACTCATTGCTCAACAAGTAGTCAGTGTTGGTGCGCAAGTATTGAGATTGGTTAAAGAAAAACTGTTCATCCCTGAAGTAGTTAACTATATTATGCTGTCAACTATTTTCGATTATCACCTGATCATAACTTGCACCAATTTTTTGTTGTTGTAGACAATTATCTTCACTTGTGCGTATCCTAAACTTATTTCGTTTAGCGAAATCAATTTCCATGTGCCAATTACATGTCAATCCAACTGTCTAAACTAATTTTCTCAATAATGAAGCCGAACTGATTGAGCCAGTCCACGAACTGTGACCATTTGGGTGCTTGCTGACTGTTGGTGATATGGAAAGTTTTGCCCACATTTCTGCAGAAACAAGTGGTTGTCAACTCACCAATTAGTTTGGCTGAGAAGTCGACTGGAGTCATTTCCATCTGCGAAATCATTCTTTTATGGGCTCGTTTTAGACAACTCAGACAAGCAGGGCTCCGAGTGAAAATTTTCAAAAAAAAGGACATTTTGACTGTTTTTGAAGTAAAAGGGTCATTTTATCCAGTGCTTGTTGCCATTTTGAAGCGAAAAAGATTTGACTGAATTTTCAAAGATAAAAAAATATTTGGGTGTCAAAAAAGGACAAATCTCTTTAAAATGGATGATTCAGAGCCCTGCAGATAAGTCATTTCATAGCAGTAAGTAAGCAGTAAATAAGTTCATATTTTATTTATTTTTGTTATATTTTTTATTTTGTAAAAGAGTTGTAATATTAAAACTTGAAAAGTTAGTAAGAATTTTTTTTATTGTATAACGAAATAACTGGGAAAGTACCGCATATTTTCCTGCCATAAATTGAAGCCCGATTACGGTTAAGGTCCAATTAACCTTGTATTGTGACTTAACCACAAAACCCAAAATTCTCACCGTCCAATCCACATTAGGAGCCTTTCTAGTGCAAATGACAGACAAAAGCATGAGGTAGATGAAGTCCTGTTCATTCCAGTAGCCAGCACTGGATGAAGCTGCCTGATTACCCAACCTGTAGATTATGCAGGGGAGGCCACGGGACTGAGACCTGCAAGCTCAACAGTCATAGCTCATGTTTTCTAACAAAAAGCGAATTAACCTTCTGACTAACTGCTCAGCTACATACTTACTCTGACCATACCATCAGAGAGTTTCTCTTTGACATGTTCAACAGCAAAGTTTTCGTCTACATTAACTACTCCTGCAGGTATTACTGCGTCAGTGCTGAAGAATTTAATTGAATTCATTCTTCCACATAACATTACCGTATTTCCTCTTGGGATGGCGTTCTTGACCCACTTTTTAAAAATTGCTCATAGGCAAGTTAAGGGGCGTTTACAATGAGTGTGAGATTTGGCGTGTTTTTAACGCGGGAATAGCTGTACTTTTTTCTTGACTGAAATTTTTTTTCTGTTAGTACCATTTTGTAGCTAAGATTCAGGGCTTCAAAATGAGCTATCGACAAGCAACATCTGATAAAAAAAATCCTTAGGTCTGCACTCAGGACCACACTCAGGCCCACACTCCGGACGAGGGTCAACTCGCTAAGGGTTTGACTCGCAAAGGTCAACTCGCGAAGGGTTTAACTCGCGAAGGTTAACTCGGGAAGCATTCAACTCGTGAAGGTCAACTTGCGAAGGTTTTTAAAATTACGCTTTTATAGGTATCTGAAACGTTTATTGAAGTAATTATTGTCATCATTTTTACCTCGCATTTTCCATTCCCGCTTTTTTTTGAATCATTTGATAATAAATGATTTATTTTCAAATTCCGCTTCCGCTTTCCAAATGAATTTTTTTCTTCTTTATATTTCTAACCAAATTAGCAACAAAGAGATGGCACTCACGACTTACCAAAAGAACATATTTAATTGCTACACTTGGTGTTAGGTAAGGTAGGATTTGGGGGTACATAGGGTAGAGAGTAGCTAGAGAGGAGGTACAACTGGTACAAGGGTAGTAGGGTAGGTGGATAGGTAAGAAGAGTAGGTATGCCATAAGAGCGAATGGGCATGCCAAGAAAGTAATTAGGCATGTCAGGAGTGTGGTTAGGTGAACCGGAAGAATGGTAACGTATGCCAGAAGTCAAATGGATATTTTAGGATAAAGGGTAAGTATACCAGATGGCAGCCTTCAAGTTATGTTACCCAATTATTCTATTACGCATGTAGAAGTATTCAAAAGAGAAGCACCCAAGGTGTGCTTTTGATGAGAGGGGGTGACTCTTTTTTCTATTGTCTATTCTTGTAGAGCATCCGCAAATGTCATGTATACAGTATAATGGCTGTAAACATAGTCGAGTTGACCCCTCAACTTTTTGGGGTCAACTTTTGTCAACATTGCTAAAATATCAATTTTTTAATGAGAAAGTGCCAAATCTGATATTCATGACCCCCACTCAACTTTTTGAGCTCTACAAAATAGTTTTAACAGAAACTCAAAATCCTGTCTCTACAAAATTTTAGCAAAAGTTGACCCTAAGTTGACCCTAGTTGACCCCTCAACTTTTTTTACTCACCGATTTTTCTGCGTCGGATTTTTTTAAATCAGTCAAAAAAACTGCCTATTTTTCGTGTAGAGCTTAAAAAGTTGCCCTAGGGTCATAAATATCGAAAAAAAATATTAAGAAAAATATTGACATTTTTGAATTTAAGAAAAAGTTGACCCTAAAAGTTGACTCCGACTATGGTTACAGCCAATAGTCCATACAAGAACTTCAATTTTAAACCCTTCGCGAGTTGACCTTCCGGAGTCAGAAATACGCAAGGTACCTCATAAAAAATTCCTCATCAAATAGAAAGTACGTCAAAAATTACTTCAGGAATCTTGTAGCTTGGATAGCTTGATTTACAAAAATTACCGATTTTCGGACGAAAGTCAAATTTATATTCTTGGTTTTAACTGTAGCTTAGCTATTATGCTTGTGGAATCTTGAATCACAACTATTTTTGTAAATTTCAAATAAAATGTGAAAAAGTAAAGTTCACAACCATGAGGATTCGAACCAGCAAGCTTAGAAAGTGGTTTAATTTGAATTAAAACGATTTCCATGCGGGACCAGATACGGACAAGAGATACACTTGCTCTGGCCTTAGGTATCTCTCTGTTTTGTTCCTTTTTTTTCAGCCTTCGGTTTTTTTTCAGCCCTCGGTTTAAATCTTCTCTCTTTTGTTCTTTTTTTTCAGCCCTCAGTTAAAAAATTCTGGCTCTCTTCTTTGTTGATGCTGTCATCCCTTGCTTCGGCCTTAGGTATCTTCTCTCTTTTGTTCTTTTTTTTTCAGCCCTCGTTTGGAATTTTTGAACTTTTCTGTGGTTGTGGACACAGTGATTGTGGAATTTTTCTCTCGGTTTAAAAATTTAAACCGAGAGCTGAAAAAAAGGAACAAAAGAGAGAAGATACCTGAGGCCTCTTTGAATAATTCTTCGAGTGTCGACCCGACTGTGGTCCTGAGTGCAGACCTAAACATTTTTACCCCAATTTTTTTTATCAGAAGTTGCTTGTCGATAGCTCATTTTAAAGCCCTGAATTTTAGCTACAGAACGGTAGCAACAGAAAAAAAAAGTTTCAGCCAAGAAAAAAAGTACAGCTCTTCCCGTGTTAAAAACACGCCAAATTTCACACTCACACGTAAGGTCAACACTCATTGTGAACGTGCCTTCACCCTCAAGTTTTAGCCAGTGAGATAAGCTACAAAACGGGTGGTAATTTGCCTAAGGGCAGTTTTCAAAAAGGAAGTGAAAAACACGATTTTTAATTAGAGGATGCTGCATCATTAGTTTTGTCAAATGCAGAAGTCAATTTAACATTACCTGATATAATGCAATGGCTTAATCTTGTTTTTTAGGCAGAAATCGAGCACATTCCTTGTACCTAACACGTTGATCCCATGCAAAGCCTGGACAAAGTTACAAGTAGGACCATTTGAGTAAAGCGAATAAAATAGCAACCTGATAAGGGTAGATTAGGTTGACATAAGCAGCCGCATGTATGACTACATCAATATCATAGCTAAGGAAATGGTAGTGCTCTTCCGATAAACCAAACTGAACCAGAGCGATGTCTGCGGATACAACTTGTACTCTATCTCTGAAGATATAGGAATTAAACTCCATTTTCTGTTATCTTTATTTAATCAGGGCAACAAAACACCTACTTCAACTGCGCTTGCAATGCCTTAGTCAACAGTCCTCGCTTGTTCAGCGCACTTTCCAGCCTTTGGTCCACCGTCTCCCCAGCCAATTCCCTAACCAAACAGACCACTCTCGCCTAAATGGACCATAATAAAATTATTTTAGCCCATCTTCTGTAAAACCCTGGAAGAATTCAGCAATTGCACAAGCAAATGAGAGCCTAGGAAGCCAGTTACCCCTGTCAACAGAATATTAGAGTGGAAAAAGCGATTGTCCCATTCAGTAGATCTCCAGAAGGCCCTCAAATGCAGGTCCATGCTGCAAAATAAGGTTCGTATATCAACTATTTGGAAAAAAAAATTACACATTATCCTTGACATCGTGAGTATCCACCTGATAGTCTAAGTCCAAGATTTGCTCAGGACTGCTTCGCTCACTCCCATCCAAAATACAAGCCATTGCATAGACAGTGGGTGCTAGGAATAATTCACGCATGGTTAATTCTACTCCAAACTCCTCATTCACTTTTGCCAAGAGACGAGCTGCGAGAAGGGAGTGGCTGCAAGGATTGAACGGTCAACATATCATATTTTATCAAACTATTTGATAAATAGGGCTGGCGGGTAACCGAAATTTTTGGGTAACTGACCCGAACCAATAACCGGATATTTTCCGTATTTCGGATAAAAAACGAAAAAGGGTGCCCGAGCAGCAAACCTTAGTGAAACCTGATCATCTGCATATCTTAAAATTTTTGGAAAAGAGGAGACAAAATTTTTTGCGTGTAGACCTGTCGAGTCAAGTTTTCAAGTGGGGCGCTCAAAAATTTCGAGTCAAATTGAGCGCTTAATAATTTCTACCTTCTAGTCGAGCGCTTGACTAGATAATTTCTAGCGCTTGATAGCTCTTACTTAAGTGAAATACGAAATACATTTCTAGAAAATATTAAAATAAAAAGTGATAAGAAATTATTAATTTTATTTATTTCTCCCTTTTTTTAAATTTTCAGATAAAAAATTGTGTGACGTAAAAACTCACCCTCCCAAATCAAAGAAGCTCTCCTGAATATCCAGGGTTGAATGATGAAGGATTTGGGCCCAGATCTTGGCTAATCTCTGTTCAGTAGGGGTTTGTGGCAGTGCCTCTGCCTCAACTATATCTCTAGCATAGTCCACTGCTGGCAAGGCTCTCTTGTCGATTTTACTGGAAGCGGCCAGCACAGGCATCCTACGAATCCAATAATATTTGCCATAAAGTAAATCCTTGTGGCAAGAATCAGCAACCCTTTGCCAACCAGCGACGCTTGAAAAACACGAAAATGAAATTCGTAAAGTTTTTGTTTGTCGCTGGTTGGGGTGTCGGTCTGGCGATTCTACTCTCTATTTTACCTTTCAATAAATACGAAAAACTGTGGAACCATGTAAAATGGCAATCTTCTTTTCAGGTCAGCCCTTAAAATTTTTCTTGACACGTTTTCTCGGAGAACCATGTAAGCAGCTAGTTGTTTGTCCTCTCCCTCTGCCCCAATGCTGATCACTGTACATGAGCTAACGTATTTCAGCTTAAGCAGAGTTGCTTCAATGGCCTACAAAACATCTTTATTCTTTTTTTTTAATCAAATTTTGTTATTATATGAGCGGATATAGTTAATTGGGCTATGAAATCGGAATGTAAAAACTGAATCGGAATGTAAAATACCTGCAGTTCCACACCTGAATTCACTTTTAAAACTTGTTTTATATGGACTAAATCCAACCATATCCCCTTATCCTGACCAGTGTGTCACAACGGCCACATATCTCAAGCACAGAGTTGGGGAGCAGATAGCCCCAGTCACCAGTTCTATACATTCTCTTGCCAAACGCTTCCTGCTGGTATTCTCGAGGCACGTCAACGAACCGATTTTTGTTAAGCTCTGGACGGTTGATGTAGCCTGAAGCTAAGGTGGGACCTGCTACATAGATCTACAAATTTATTATGTTTGCTCAGAATCAAAGCTGACGAATTTACCTCTCCCGGCACTCCGATTGGTACTTTTTTGAGTAAATTGTCAAGAATGAACACTTTGACACAATCAATTACTTTGCCCACGGGTGCAAACTGGCGTTCTTCTTTGCGGGCATAGAAGTCACTGAGATCAGCAACAGCTACCTGAAAGTTAGCTTTTCTAACTTATATCTCCGTCAAACAAAAAGGTGAGATTGCAAAAAACTTAGAGTCATAAAAAATACTCAGTTTGACAATATTTATGTTCGAATTTTGGTTGGCTACAGGATAAATGGTATACGTTTTTGATATGTATTGAAAACCCTCAAAACATAAACAAAACTATTTTATAAAAGAACTTTTGAGTACATTCACGACTATATGCATTTTTTAAATAAAAGGGCGGGGCTGATGGGACATACTCTGCTTAATTTAAATTTTTTGAATTTTTTCTATCAAACGTAATTTGGGCGAAAACCGAAAATAAGAGCTTATAAATTGTTTAACGCAATATAACCTACATCGTGTGTCTCTGAAATGCTGTACAAATTGACACATTGAACATTAGGAAAGAGGGTCATGAAGCGAGTAAGCAGGGCGCAAGTAACCTCAACCAGCTCTATTACGAAATGATCTAGACAAAAAAGATTCTTAGCTTACCACCTCCCCACACAGGTGAACCACTCTGCAAATTAGGCAATAACATGAAAATACGACAAAGACAGAAATGATCTACCTAAAGTACTTGAAAGACTCCTTCAAGACCTGCTCTGTTTGTGTGTCCAATACTGTTTCGAGTAGTGAGGGAGTGAACAGCATCCTCGTCACTTTGTTGACCGACAGGAATTGGCAGAGCAGTTTGGGGTCATAAATAACGTCATCTGGCACGATCACCATTTTTATGCCTAAGAACCTCATAATTTTCACATTTTTACAATTAGCAAATGCAAACCTTGGAGGATTGGGCGAAATAATTCCCAAACAAAGAACACATTACAAGCAACCACATCATCTGGCTGCAACACATTATTATGCAACTTTATCCAATAGCTGAAATTTATAGGCCGACAAACCTGGTAAGGATACTGTTGGAATCTGTATTTGTAGGAAATAACTGCGCCACGGTGAGGGCAAGCTATTCCTACAACGTTTATGAGCTAAAAATACAAATATCTCTTGTAAAACGATTAAACCTTTGGGTTTGCCTGTAGTTCCTGAACTGTAGACAATATAGGCTAAGTCATCAGGTGATATGTGCTTGGGAGCTGCACTTCTTGTGTTACATTATCCAACTGTTGCATCCAAAGTCCTTCTGCATCAAACACGAACACTGGGGCATCGGCTAAAAAATCAATTGGTACCTTGATAAGGCAAAGACTGGTACATAAAACTGTAACTTTGAATAGAGGTGTAGCAAAAAGGCAATAAGGGAACGACTATGGATTCACGACTGTATGAATTCATATCCAATATCGTGTTACTAGCATGACATTACTAGCATAATATCTAATTCTTGCTACCCATGTGTCTATTTGGTGGCAAATCAGAGGTACTACACATGAGTGTTGCTTAGGAGGTGGTACCATACTTGGACGAGCGTCGGCGCCGGGGTGTGCCCGGAAAATTTTGCATTCTTTGGTTTGAAAATGCTGAAAAAATGTTTTCAAGCAGCAAACGGCACTTTTTCGAGAAAAAAATTTTTGGTAAAATTTTTCTACCATTGGCTGCTCGAGACAAAAGCATAATTTTCACCAAAAAAGTCGTTTGCAGCCTGAAAACATTTTTTGAGCATGTTTCAGTCCCAAGAACGTCTCAAAAAGTGGTTGAAACATTATTTTAAGCGAGTACGGGCGGAAAGAAGAAATCTATGGCCAAAAGCAACAATTCTATGGCCATTCAAAATCTATGGCGAAAATAAAATATTCTGTGGCTAAAAGCGAGAATTATATGGCCAAAAAGAAATATTATCCGTCATATAACCACCCTCGGAGGGTGGCCAGATGTCCTGCTTTAGCAGGAATTTCCTGCTTTTTGGTTTTGAAATCTGCTTTTTGACAGTGAAAAAGCAGGAATTTTCGCACATTTTTGCACGTGTTATTAAGTCAACCAGTCAATGTAAATTTTTTTGAATAATTGTATTCCTTTGTATTCCAAATTAATTTTACATTTCACTTTTCTTATTTGCACACATCTTTTTAGCCGTTTTCTAATTCTGCTCTTTCAGAATGTTCCCTATGTTAAGTACGGTTTAGCGAAGTAAGAAGTTCAGTGATGAAGTTCAGCAAATAAATGTGTTCATTCCTGCTTTTTGCAGATTTTTTGTTTCAAAATCCTGCTTTTCGACATCAAAATCCTGCTTTGAAGATTTTGCATCTGGCCACCCTGCACCCTCCCCCCAATAAATATTGGAATATTGCGCTAGCGCCCCAATATGAAAAATACCGGTCATAGCCAATTCCAAAATCAATCGGCCGAAGCTATAAGCGGTCTTTTGCTGGTCAGTCAGTATCGTCATTTTACATGTTAAAATATATGCGATCCATTAAGATTACTTCATCAGACACACTTTGTTCTATCCAAATTTACAGTCTTACGCACCAAACCTTGCTTTACTAATTAAACCTGGTACTTATCGTATTTGGTTCACCTGGAAGCCTTTTAGCATGCTCTGAAGTAGTGCAGATTACTGCGGGAGTGACTTCATTTATGACATTGTTCAGTAGACTTTCCGGATAAGATATGTCTAGGGGCAAGTAAGCGGCTCCTAAAAACTAATTTAGAGTAAATTAAATTAATTGCTGAGAGTAATAAATAGGGGTTTCAATGGCTGGCCCGGAATTTCGTACCTTTGTTTAAACACAGTTAAATCCCCAAATCAGAACCTACCACATTTGAGTGCAGCCACATAAGAGAAGACATATTCCGGCTGTTTGTTCATATAAATAGCCACACAGCCTCCTTTCTCACACTTGAACCTGCGCACAAGCAGTTTGGCTAATTTGTCTGCCAACAAGTTCAATTGCATCAGTGTCCAAGAGGAGTTGCCGGATTGCAGGACAGTCCTGTTGCAGGTTTGGGGGCTGGTGACGACTGTATTGAGCATATCCAATAAGCTTTCTTCACACCCACCATTCATTATTCCTTGTTCATTCCACTGATCTAATTCTTTTTGAGGTGACATTTAATAAAAATAAAGTTTTCCGGATCTGAATATGTGAACTTAAAAAGAAAAAGAGGCAGGGGATAACATTCTTGTCCATATCTCGCAAAATCACATATTTTTTATTTATTACACCATTTTTCACGTTTTGCAACAGATTTTTTCACAGCCTACACTTTGCAATACAATCAAGCCTCGATACAACGACACCCCTTGGGATCAGCCTAAGAATGTCGTTATATGGAGGATTTATTTGACTAAATTTAGTCAAGGCTGACCAAATTGGTCTATTTTTGGGTGTCGTTATATGGAAGCGTCGTTATATCGAGGTTTGACTGTATGGGCTTTCTGTTCCAAGCGAGGATTTTTCGATAAATGAAATTGTCAGGTTTTACTTCCGAAAAGTTAACTCTAAAATAATCGAGAGTATATTCGAATTCACGCCTAAATGTGTTGGTGCTGCGGGCCTACCTGAGACATGAATCGGTTATAACTAACGTCGTTATATCCTAGAACTAGGGTGGCCCAGGAGCTGATATTTAAACAAAATTAAGATTTAAAAAGGGATATACCGTATTTACTCTAATGGTAGCCCCGGGTCACTAATTTTCAACCTACCGAAAATCGGAGAAATTTCAGGTTGATCTCGAGATTTTTGGGTGCCTAACCAAAATCAAAAAAGAGGGATCGGTAGAGCTCGTAGGAGTTAAGAAAATGCAATAAACAGCTTTTCAAAATATTGACTCTGCTTCGAAATACAGACCCTCAAAGTTGAGGGGGGGGCTACTATTAGAGTGAATACGGTAGGCTAGTTTTTATTTCAAAACTTTGTCGTACTTTTAACACGCTGCGCGCGTCGCACTGGTGATAGATGGCAGCTTAAAGCAGCTAATATTTTACAACAAAATATGCTTTTTTAAACAATTTATGTTGTACTATTTGTATATCGATTTTAAGAGAATATAATGAGTTTCTTAGCCAACGTGGGTATATCGAACCTGAATTTTCGAATTGAACTTACCGCAATCCAAGCCAGCCCGATATCTCATGCTCATTTTCAGGACATCCAACCCAGCCCAGGATGTCAAAGTTTTAGAATTTAAAGAGGAAGAAAAAATATTTAAAGGAGCATGCCCATGCGTTATACGGAGAAAAGGCGGGGACCAATAGTTTTTTTCTTTCTCGCTCATTTTTTTCATGCGCTTTCTTCTAGATTCTTTCAGTTTTCGGTATAACTTTTAAAATAAGTATAAGGTCATCAATATCAGATTGAACGCGAAATGAGAGAAAAATGGGACGGTTTGAAAATATTTTCTGGTCCCCACCTTCACTTTTTGAAACGCACGGGCATGCTCCTTTAAGCCTCTATATTTATTGTTTTTATTTGCGATATTTTTGCTGAAAAAATAGAGTCGAACAGTCCGAAGCGAGTTTCCGGAATATCGGGTAGTGTCTCCTTTTTGGAAATTACTTATAAGCACTTTATATATCATTTTTCATGCCGAAAAAAACAGCACTCTACTGCCTCCATTCCGAAAGAGGTCCGAAAATCATTGTAATAAATATATACATATATTTTTAGGAGATGCTGCAATCAGTGTTGTCCCCCTTATAAAAAAAGATCAATTACAAATGGGCCAAGTATCAGTAGAATTATTGCACGCGAAGAAATATAAAAGAGCAAGGCAGCAGACAGATAGTTCTATATCAGCAGTTTTATATAACAAATTGATTGATAAGAAGTTTTTTCGTCACTACCACCACCATTGTTGTAAAAGGCAAAAATCAGATGAATCAACTATGTGCAAAAGAGTTTTACGGTGCTAATTCACAAAAACAGTTGGAGTCGCAGACTTTATCAGAGGAAAGAGACCGCTTATTTTGTTTCATGTGAATTGCATGCACAAGGTGTGTCAAAAAGACTTGATCATCTTAAAAAGGTAGGCCATTGCCCGGTTGATTCCCGATTTTTCGGGTCATATCCCTCCAAAATTTTCAAGTCACTTAAGATTCTGTAAAACAGTTGTAACAGATCATAAATACTAGTAATTGTAAGCGAAAATGTTCACGGTATCGATTAGAAACACACTACAGTCCACTCTCGATTTTAGGACACTCAAGGGACCGTCCAAAACACTGTCCATCCAGTCGAGTGTCCTTAAAGGATCATGGTTTTGCGCGCAGCAGCACACGCAAAATTTGAATTGGCGGGGAAAACTTCTCTTTCGTCTATCAGTGTACTCTTTCGAGTCATTTGAAACGACTCGAAAGAGTACACTGATAGACGAAAGAGAAGTGTTTAAAAAATTTTGCGTGTGCCGCTGCGCGCAAAAACCATGGTCCTTAAAGCGAGTTTTTTGTACCTAAGCCCAGAAATCCTGTCCTTAAATCAAGTGTTTTTTATTTAAAAGGCTCCTATGGATCGACAGTGCATAATATTGTGACAAAAAATGGATCCGAAATAGTGACTTGTATAGATCGGACAATTTAGTGATCATTCAAAGCGTTTAAAATCTGGAAAAAAACGGTGGAAAAATCTACAAGTCCTATTTGGTATCCTATGAGAGGGTTATTCAATAGACGGGTCGACGTAGCCGACACCAGAATGTGGCAAACAATCAGATAATGAACTATCGACATGTCAATAGACAATTAAAAAATCATGTGAAGCTCTAAAGGATTGGAAAACAAGCTGTCAGCGTGTCGATGGATAGATTTAAAAACATAAACGCTTTATGGGATTTGAAAATACTATCGACATGTTGAAAGACTAGCTAAATTCTTTAAATTTGTGACAAAATTTTAGAATCACTGTTCTAAATTGCTGTCTTTAAATCGAGTATGTTTTTAAAGGACCCTGTCTCTTCCTGCTCAATGGTCCCGCGCAAGTTCAAAAAATTTTCACTGATCATTGAACTTCTCTTCGGATTTTCCAACTTGGTTTCTAACAAAAAAAGGCCTAGAATTTAATTTTAGGTTTAGTTTTGTTAGAAACCAAGTTAAAAATCCGTACAGAACTTCAATGACTAGGTAAAAATATTTGAATTGGCGCGGGACCATTGATTAGGAAGAGACAGGGTCCTTTAAATCGAGTGTCCTTTAGTCGAGAGTGGACTGTATAAAAAACTAATTGTAAACTTTTAAAGTTTTTGAATCCACCCTGTGGAGTAATAAGGCTTTTATTTGAAACAATTTTTATTGGTTTAATATAAAAGCCACCCATAAAAGTTTGGGTGCAAAGTATTTTTTACAAAGGTATATCTAACGAATCACCAAACTAATGTACATGGTATTCATACACAGGTACTCATATGCGTTAAATTAAAGGTTTAGCAAAGTCCCATTAGTTTATGACAAAAAATATCAAAAAGCTTAAAGAAGGAAACTTTTACGGCTACTTTTTGACATCGACTACTACTTCACTTCACATACCTTTCTTGTTATATTTTGTATTCTTATCTCAAATGTTTTCACACCGTTTTGTGGCTAAAAATTTTTTTCTGCCGATTGATTGGTCAAACAACCTAATTAAAATAATTTTTTAGAAAATCACACCGACTCACACTAAAAACCGTTGTTTTTTTACCTCGGAGTTTTTAGTGGAGTTTCTTATATTTGGTGTGATTTTCTCAAAAATTAGTTTAAATTAGGATGTTTGACCACTCAATCGATAGGGAAAAATATCAGCTACAAAACGGTGTAAAGAAATTTGTGATAAGAAAACAAAATCTGTGAAAAATGTATGTGAAGTGAAGTAGCAGTAGATGTCAAAAAGTAGCCGTAAAAGTCTCCCTCCTTAAATTAATTCATTGTTTGTTGAGAATTTTATCGTCCCAGAAATTCAATATGCCTTACTGATTTTGTGTCTGAAACTCGTACTTCAGACAAAGGTATGTCAAATAAAATTTTGAAAAGTTATTGGCTTGTGGAAAAATCGATCCAGGTTTCAGAAACAAGTTTGTTAAAAGAAACAGCTTTTAGAGAACAACGGTTGAGCCATCAAAAATAAATACTTTACAATGCTATAAATACACATTCCAGATAATTTGAAAAAGACCACGTGGTATGTCTATTCTCAAGGCCAGAAAAGAGTGTATAGGTGCAACCTGCTGAGAGCAGCCATCAAATAAGTCAATGAACTGAGTTATTGATCCAACCACTACTAAATAACTGTGAACACCAGTTATAATGCCACAACAAACAAACATCTGCTGACACACTTTTTGGAAAAATGTGATTAAAATTAAAAAAGCACAGTTACAACACAATAGACAAAACGCATATTTTATTTTCTTTTAAAAGATAAATCTGTGCTAACACAATATCCAACTAACAGTTAAATAATATTAAGCGGTTTACTCATTTTTCCAAAGCCAACAGTAACAACAATTGTTCAGCCGAAAGTTTGTCCATTGTGGGCTAGATTGCTGGCTTTAAGGTCCACGAAATTGATGTAAAAGCTGTAACAGTAGGTTTACTTCTCTCGATATAGTGCGTTATTTTTCGATGACGGGGAAAGCAACTTTAGGAGGCCATGTTACTTTTACAAAATGCTTATACAAATTGTTCGGGTCTTAAACTATCTTGTAGGCTCATTACTTACTATTTTAATCGTTAAATACACGTTAAAAAATTAAAACAAAAAAGGGATTAGCTGTCGGATTTATTTATTTATTTTAATGTCAATGGCAATTTCGAGTTTTCGAATTGACGGGGGACAGCCGAAAATGCGGAAAATGTTTTCGCGGATTATTTTTTTGTTTGCATCTAAAATTTAAATTTCATGTACTAAGTGAGGCGAATCAACAATTATCTATAGCAGGTTATAGCTCAATGGGAGTCGGCTGAGTCGTAAGAAATGGCATTGTCAAGCAAGGTTGGGCTCGACTAGTGGAGGGTTCTTAATTTTGAACAAATTTTAATCGCAAACAAAAATAATTCGAAAGATATTTTCGAAATAAAAAAGCTGTCCCCCGCGAATTCCAAAAATCGAAATTGCCATTGTCATCAACGACGATGGTCCTTTAACTAAGATTTCAAAAAGTCTTGGAAAATATCAGATCGTTCGAAAGTTCGTACTCACTCAAAAGTTCTGCCCACGGAAGTTTTTGACTCTTTTATCTGTATTTGACGCTTTTTCTTATTTAAAACCTGTACACTATTATAAAGCCCTGATTCTCTGCTACAAGATGACTCTCACAGATTTTACAATGCGTAAAAAAGTTAGAGAAATACCCAGAAGAATGGCCGCAACTACCTTTTCTGGGTGCATATCTCAAATTTAACATTGAAGTAAAGTTTGAGATCTTCTTCAATGGCTGCCACCGTGGTGTACTCCTTTGCGGTACGGTAAGGCGAGGAATGGCACGGCTATGGATAAGGGAAAGGTTAGAATTTTGACATAATGCCAAGTTTAAAATTGAAGTTCAATTTGAGAAATGCACGCAAAAGTGGCCGTTGCTACCATTCTTGTGGATATTTTTCTAACTTTTTTTTACGCATTATAAAATCTGTAAAAAGCCATGATGTAGATAAGAATCAGGGCTTCAAATACTGTACAGGTTTGTAAATAAGAAAAAAGCGTCAAATACATATAATAAGAGTCAAAAATTTCCGCGGGCAGAACTTTTGAGTGAGTGCGAACTTTTCGAACGATCTGGGTGTCATATGTCAGAAGTTTAGTGCTGAAATTCGATTGGATTAACTTTAGTATAAAAAAAAACACCCACCGATCTGTGTCTATTTTAAGCTCGTTGTGAATAAATGTAGTCAAAGAGTCAGCTATTTGGTTGGTCTTGGAGCCAAAACCTATAAATCATTGCATTTTTCGTTATTACATTATTAGGCTAGAACCTCCAATGGACTGCAGTTCTATAAAAGCACATGGTTCTTGACTGCCCCCAAATGACGCTGGGCTGTCCGGCTTTACAAACACAGCCACATACTGTAATGCAATAACAATAAATGTGATACTTGAAAAAATCGTTTTTTGTTAAATTTTGAAAAAAAATGGGTATGTTTTTGGAATGTGATTTATATAAAGTCAAACTAGAAACTTACGGATTCCGGTTTGCCCACAGTCTTGGCAACTAATGCTGAAGCCTTGGCAACAAACCCAGAAGAAATATCACTATGAGGCAAATTGGTGTGTAAGATGAGCAACAGGCATCGCACTCACAGCCTCATTTTTTATTATTAATTAAGAAGTTGGTTATAATTTTGTTAGTGTGATCTCCAAAAAATTACAACTACCAAAAATAACATTTTTCCTTTGTCTTTAAAAGCCGTACATTCATTGTAATTTTGGAACGATTTTGTCACCTCAGATTTTTAACCCCTCTTTTTCTTTTCATCTTGTAAAGCGAGTGATTTTAGATGGCATTACAAATGTTGCTCTGTTTCCTGGCCCTGGATTAATAAATTTTTGAGTATAACTTATCATTTGAATATGAATTAGTGCAGCATGAAATCAACTTTTTGAACTGGCCATCTCCGATAGCGCGTTGCTCTTCAAATTTAAACCAGGCTTTACAAGATTAAAATAAAAAAGAAAAGTCGAAAATCTTAGGTTTGTCGACTTTCGATTGAATTGAGCCGAGCAAAAGTTATTATTAAATCAAGAGCCGACTGTAATTTTTTTATGATGAACTGATCCGAGATTACATAAAACAGCTGTTGAAAGTGTATATGTGGAATAGCATACAAAATAATAACATAAATAACGCAAAAAATAGTAAATTATGTTTTGCCTAGTTTTAAAAGATAACCAAAAATTTAGATTATAAATAAAAATTTACAAAACTATTAAAACAAAGATAATATAATTGTTTTTTTTTGCTATTTTTTGGACTATTTTTGTGGTGTATTGGTAATGCACTCAACAGCAAAGAATAGCACTATGGTTAACCATGTATAAAATACTGAGTTTCCGGAGAAGCTGTAGTTCTACGGATAAAATAAAAAGGGTTATCGAAATAAAAAAATGCAAAAAAACTTCTTGATTATACTTATTCCTTCAACTATATAAATAATTAACAAAAAGTGCTTGGCATTTTGGTTTTGCTCTTCTAAAGTGCATTTTTGAAAATAAATTATTCAAATTACCATACAGTCACTCTCACTCACCAAAACAATTAGTTTATTCCTATCTTATAATGCAGTCAAACGGGTCCAAAAATTTTCGCGAAAGAACGCCTAATCAAGCTCGCCGAAGAACTCGTAAGTTCCCTTTATGAGCTTACTTTTTTAAGTTGTCTTGATTTTTTATGAACGGGCATATCGCCGCTCGTAGGTTTGTAAAGTAAGTTACCGTGGAAAAAAGAGTTGAGATGCGAACACACGAATTCCTGAGACACAAATCACTCGAAAGGACTCTGGGTGCTCAAAACAATATTCAAAAGTATGTTCAACATCTTTTTTGGAGGTATCTAGTACCTCTTCAGGCTGGTTTACCCTGGTATTCAAGGCAAAAAGTAAATTTTAGTAAAAAAATTTCCAACCGCCATACAAAACACATTTTTCCAGTACAATAACGTCACACATGTGGCGTAACAAACACTCCAACAAGTAAACATTTGTCCGACTGCCGTTAAATAAAAAAGTCTTTTATGTATATCAAACATTGCTTATCCATAACAGTGTTTTCATAACTAACACTAATAGTCAGTGTTAGCCTAACTGTTAGGTTAGTGTTAGGTGTTAGTGTTAGTTATGAAAACACTGATCCTTAATTATTTTAAATTGAAAATAATTATTATAATTTTTTGTCTTTTCGCAGCTTTGCCAAGCCGTCCTGTGGTGACCAATGTAGCTGCAGCTCCTGTATGGTTGAAATTAATGTCAATTTTATATTCCTAGCATTTTCAGACAACAAGACTACCTACAGCCAACAGGGCTAAGTCTCGCAACACCAGTCAGTTTTGATATTTTTATAAGTAACACCATAATTAAAAAAGCTTATTGAATCATTATTTGAAACCAACTTTTGAAAAAGAATTGCATAAAATCAATATAATAAATACAGATAACAACAATAAAAAATATTTTAAAATATAAATTACTAAAATATAAATTGTCGAGATTTGGAATTGAAATTGCTTTTGTGAAAAAATTTCGGGGTAAAAAATTTTCATCAGCGACAATATAGGGCTGTGGTCATTTTTTTAAAAATCGTCATGACTAGCCCGCGATCAGCCCTATTAAAAGCTACTAAATCCAAGCAACAATAGTGCAATGTAAGACTGTAAAACCTATTATTAAAATTTTTATTTCAAATTGATGTCATTATTTTTTTAACATTCAGCGAGATTTTGAAATTTGAAAAAAAACTGCAATTTTTTCCAATATCAAGAAGAATTTAAATTCGCATGAATTTTTCTGACAACTAATACTGCAGCAACAATCATCAATGGTCGTGCGAGATCTAATCTAAACAATACCAGCTCTGCTACACACACACTCAGCAAAAACAGACCAATAAAATGGGCTTGTCAGGCACACAAAAGTTTGTCTTGCTAAAACCTAGCTATTGGTAAAGTTTTATGCTTTTTTCAAATTTGTGTGCTATTCTAATTTCCATGTTTTGCAGTAACATTCTGAAGTACGCAAACTAAAAGAAGATATGGACGAATGGTAATTTTTAAATTATTAATAGCAGTCTTCCACCCGCAGGCTACTTTGGAAGTTTTTAGATTAGCCGGTTGAGGGACTTCAACGACAAAATTATGAATATGCTGCAAGGAAGGCAAGAAATCTGACAATGACCAAGTTCATGATTTGATTGAAGGTGTTTTGTTCAACTTCTATCTGACAAACTATTCAGTTATTTAGTTTATTTGGCCAGATACATGTGAATAGCCAGCCTGTACAATTCTAATGAAGAGAGATTTCCCAAGATTGATACATATATAATATTTATACAATTACCAACTTGTGATTTTAATTTGTTAGTCGATTTTGAAGTGTATTTACTAATATTTCTGCAGCTTTATAGTGAATTCCACTATGCTTGAACCTGGATTTACTATTTTTTGTGACAACCAGATTTAACTTTTTTTTTATAAAACATCCCAAATTTGTATTTTGTGTAAGTCTTCGGTAGCAAAACAATAGAATTTTTTCTCTACAATGGTTCTGTTTTTTAACCATTATTGAACAAAAAGTCACGAAAATATGTATGAAGTTAAATAAATCAAAAAAAATCTGTTAATTTTATCAAAGTCTTTTCGTTTCAACTTTTTTATATTTCATGTGCAAGCGATTGATAGTTCTGACAAGGCAAGATTTTGTAGTATATTTTAAAAATAAACTTCATATGCAGTTGACTTCTCAGTCAGAGTTGGAATGGTTTGTTGACAATTCGGTGTTGCTTGCGAACAAAAAACTGTTGCAGAATCAAAAGTCGGATTTGAAGATCTACAGTCAAACTAGAAACATCCTTTACAAGGACACCTCTTATAAAGACAGCGTTTAGCCGGTCCCTTGCGTGTCCCTCTATGAAGGTTCGATTGTATATCGGAATTGCATTTTTTTCGAAAATACACTCAAGATATACAAAAAAGGGACGGCGCTAGCATAGAATAAACGAAAAATGATCCAAAATCTGTGTTTCCCAAAATGTCTTTTTTTGGCGAAAAATGCATTGATGTCTAACCAAATAATAAAATTTAAAAAATATTTTTGGCAGAATGTTAGCCCTCTTTCTCTGCTTTGGATGGGATATCACGTTCTGTATGAGTAATGCATAACAAACGATAACCGAGTATAAAATCAAAATAAGTCCGCTTTCAGCACTACCCACCTTTGAAGACCTCTTCAGCAAACTTACATGAAAAATAAAAAATGGTTTGCAACCCTATCTAAAATGATCACTCACATAACAAAAATATAAAAAAACAAAATCAAAATCGAGGTAAGAAAATTTATTATCAAAAAAACTATAGAAAATCAATTTAAAGTCGTTTCGTTTCATTGATAAAAATTTCGTTCGTATTCAAGCTTTTTTTCAAAATTTTATATTTCCAAAATATTTAAACAACAGTTTTGAACAACTTGCAATTTATCAGTAAAACAGTTGACCAACATTTGTTACCGCGACATTTGCGAGCTGACCAGGGTTTTAAAAGGCTCCACTGTGAGAAAAAAGCTTCAAAATTTTCGAAGCTTTTTTATTTCGTTTTTAAGTGGTTCAGGGCGGTACAGCCAGAGAACTGCAAAAAGTGCTAAATTTAGCACTGTTTTGCACCAAAAAAGTGTTAAAATAGTGCTAAAGAAACCATAATTTCTTCTTTTTGCGCGAGATTAGGTCTTGGATAAAAACCAATAAATATTCTACTGTTAGTCAACTACAAATGAGCTATCGTAAATGAAATTTGGTATTATAGAGTAAATATATGATGATTCAGATTACGGACAAAAAAAAGGTGCTAAAAAGGTGCTAAATGGATTTTAGCACGTTTTTTGCACTATTGTTTGGTGTATTATTTGTACCATCATATATTTTACTCTATACTACCTACTTTCATGTACGATAGTTTTTTGTAGCTGACTAACAGTAGAATATGGCTGTATAATAATCCGTAAAGTCGTTTTTCAAAACGGTATATTTCGAAATGCCTTTGACTTGCAAAAAGAAATTTAAAAATTGTTACGGTCGGCAACTGTGTATATTCGAAAATTGAATTTCGAAAATGGTATTTGTCTCGAAATGCCATTTAGAAATGGGTATTATTCGCGAAAAAATTTTCTAAATGGTAGTTTTTGCAAAATGTTTTGATATTCACTTATCGGCTACAGTAAATCACATGCTTCCTTGCCGAAAATACGATGTAATAGACGTGCATAGGTGAGAAAATTTGGAGTAAACAAACATTCAGCATCACAACCACAAGGAGGTTCATTTGGGATGAAGTCAAGAATAAAGTATTTTCGCTAAACTACCATTTTCTAAATGCTTTTTTGCTCATTCCATTCCCCAAATGTCATTTCGAGACAAATATCATTTTCGAACTGCTTTTTCGCGAAAATCCCATTTTCGAAACACCCAGTTCGCGAAAACTACCATTTTCGAATCACTTTTTGCTAATACAGTCAACTCTCGTACAGTGTACCCTCGATATAGTGTAGATCTCGATATCTACATATAGTATTTTGATAGGATTCTCTGTCATCATTTTATGTATGTCACGTTTTTTTGTGTGTCACACTTTTATGTGTGTGTCACACTTTTATGTATGTCACACTTTTTGTATGTCACACTTTATGTATATCACACTTTTTGTGTGTTACACTTTTATGTGTGTCACACTTTTATGTATGTCACACTTTTTGTATGTCAACTTTTTTGTATGTCACACTTTTATGTGTGTACACTTTTATGTGTGTCACCTTTATGTATGTCACACTTTTTGTATTGTTCACACTTTTTTTGTATGTCACACTTATGTGTGTTACACTTTATGTGTGTCAACTTTTTTGTATGTCACACTTTTATGTGTGTTACACTTTATGTGTGTCACACTTTTATGTATGTCACACTTTTTTATTGTCACACTTTTATGTGTGTCACACTTTTTTGTATGTCACCCATTTTTGTTGTCACACTTTTTATGTGTGTACCCACTTATGTGTGTCACACTTATGTGTGTTCACACTTTTGTATGTCACACTTTTTTGTATGTCACAACTTTTATGTGTGTGTTACACTTTTATGTGTGTCACACTTTTTGTATGTCACACTTTTATGTATGTCACACTTTTATGTGTGTCACACTTTTTGTATGTCACACTTTTTGTATGTCACACTTTTATGTGTGTACACTTTATGTGTCACACTATGTGTGTCACACTTTGTATGTCACACTTTTTGTATGTCACACTTTTATGTATGTCACACTTTTTGTATGTCACACTTTTATGTATGTCACACTTTTTTGTTGTCACACTTTTATGTATATCACACTTTTATTGTGTGTCACTTTTATGTGTGTCACACTTTTTGTGTGTCACACTTTTATGTGTGTCACACTTTTTTTGTTTCCCTGTTGAAAATTTGTACCCACTAATTTTAAAGTTTCCGGAAGTGTGACACCCAAAAAAATGTGACTCACAAAAAAGTGTGACACACATAAAAATTGACACACAAAATGTGAGGCACGCAAAAGTGTGACACACAAGAAAGTGTGGTACTCAGGTAGTAGTACCTAGGTAGTGGTACCAACAATTCAGATGGTGGTACCGAACGGTGGTACCCAGATGGTGGTACCCAGTTGGTGGTACCCAGATGGTGGTATTTAGTTGGTGGTACCCAGATGGTGTTACCCAGTTGGTGGTACCCAGATGGTGGTATTCAGATGGTTGTACCCGGATAGTGATGGTGGTGCCCGGATGGTGGTACCCAGTTGGTGGTACCAGATGGTGGTATACCGCCCGTGCTCCAAATTTGCCAATTTTACCCAGTGGGCGCCGGCGGCCGCGCAAGTATGATGGTGGTACCCAGTTTGTGGTACACAGTTGGTGGTAACCAGGTGGTGGTACCTTGGTGAAGGTAAGTAGTAAATAATACACAGATAGGGGACCCAGATAATGGTACCTATATAAGGGTACCCAGTTGGTAGAACCCTGATAGAACTGCCTAGGTGATACTACCCAAGTGGCATATCCCAGGTGATGTTACTCAGTTGATCTTTTTCTATTATCTTACATTGGCCTGAATCAAATAAACGTGGGTATGGATATATACCCATACGTGTGGGCATATACCTCCACAGGTGTTTTAAATAAACATACCGATGAATACTTACTTACCTACCCTATATTCTCTTTCAAAGGCGCTCTCTCTAATAAAGTCTCCCCATAAGGACTACTATCTAACTTTTTTTCTGATCGAAAAAAACATTGTGTTAGGCGCCAGATGGCGCCTGTTCGTCTAGTAGTGTATATTTTTCCGATCCCCACGAGCTACACTGTATCGAGAGTGGACTGTAAATGTTTTCTAAATTCGATAATACGAATATATATACAGCCGTATAATATTATTTGTTTTTATCCAAGACCTAATCCCGGTTTTCTTTAGCACTATTTTAGTGCTAAAACGGTGCTAAATTTAGCACTTTTTGCAGTTCTCTGGGTACAGCCTCGACATAGATAAATACCTTTACCTCATTAGGTCAGCTACCACTTGTTTAGGGTATGTAACCGGTCTACCAGCATTTTCAGCTCGGAAATGTCGTGGTACACAAATATGAGAATATCGTCAAAACACGGTTAGACTGGTTTTTCACTGGCTTAGAAATAGTAAAAATTGAATTAAAACTTCTTGAGACAGTTTGAAATGTCTCAATCCGTCACTGCCTATTGAAAACGGTTTTACAGGGTGAGGAGAGAGAAAACGCTACAGCTTTGGGTAGGGTTGTCAGCTTGGCGTTATGCACTTATTTTAATGGATATTTTATTAACTTTGATGGTATTTGTGGTTTCTACGATGGCGTAAATAAAAGCCTGAAATAGTGGCTGACACATTGCTATAAAAACGTGTATACCGTATTGCCTCTAATAAGCGCGCACCCTCTATTTTGAGGGCCTATATCTCAGCTCAGAGAAATTTGGCTCCAGAGCTGTTTAATGTGTTTTTTTTAACTCCCACGAGCTCTTCCGATTCCACTTTTCAGATTTTGGTTGAGCACCCGAAATTTTCGAGATTGACCCGAAATTTTTCAGATTTTCGAAGGTTTGAAAATTAAGCGCGCGTGCACGCTTATTAGAGAAAGTACGGTATTTGTAAAAAAAGCTAGAAAATTTTATCGGAAACATGTTCACCTGCCAGCGACCGAAAAAAGCCGAAATGTTTTTGATAAAAATTTTTAGCTTTTTTTACAAATATGTACGTTCTTTATAGCAATGTATAGCCATTATTTTAGGCTTTTATTTGCGCCATCTTAGAGATTGAAAATACCATTAAATTAGAGCTAAATTTGAGAAAATATTCATAAGTGTATAACGCCAAGTCGACAACCCTATTCAAAACTGTAGCGTTTTTTTCTCCTCACTCTGTACAATCATTGTTATCACTCTCAAGTAAGAAAGCAAGGGTTCTTTATATTTGAATAAGTTAGTCATGCGATTGCTCAGTTCTTTAGAAGTTTCAGCCACACCCACCGCAGCCACCACAGCCTCCACATCCTCCTACAAATATACTCTTTATGTAAAATCATAACCTCGATTCAACAAGCTCCGTTGTACCAGCAATAAATGCTAGTTAAATCGAAGTGTCATTTAAATCGAGTTTTTTAAATGTATACCGTATATTCCCTATTGAAGGCTCCGGGTCTTTATCTTTCGACCCTTAAAAAAGTCGGGAAAAATTCGGTTCGATTTTGAAATTTTTGAGTGCTCAACTAAAATCTGAAAAGTGGAATCAGGTAAAATCATGCTAACCAAGGGAACGCAAAAAACAGATTTGCAAAATTATTTTTTTGGGCTGAGATAAAGGTAAGTGAAGCGGGCCTATATTAGAGAGGGTCTTCATAGAGAAAATATGGTATGGATAAATTAGTTCAGCTTAATTATAAAAACGTCTTACCACATGCTCCACACGCTCCGCACGCCCCACAAGCCCCACAAGCTCCGCAAGACGCTGCTCCATCACACATTCCTGAACACAATCAACAAAGTTCAGTTAGAAGATATTCCCGATTATGAATGTTCCTCTCACCTCCACACATCACTAGAATGGCAGGTGCCACATCCATCAGTCCTCCGCTATTATCTTGTCTATTAGCCAGAAACCTATTTGATGGAACAGGGCGGCCATAACCACAAGCCAATGTCATAGGCCATTCTGTAAAATTAGATGTGAATTTTTAAATTTTTTATAAAAAGGCATTTTTCATTTTCAATAAATGTTTTTGAATATTTTGTTTAAAAATTATTAAATTGTCGTAATGAAATAACTAGAACTGATGACAGTTTTTTGTCTTTTTTGAAAGTATTTTTAATCCCATTTTTGAAAGTGAAGGACTAAAATACAGTTATTTAAAAGTTTTATCAGCTATCAGACCCCTACTAGTCTCCAGTTTACTCCGTATCACATTTATAGCGTATCTTTTTTGCATGTTTGTGTAGGCCGATATTAGAGTTTTCAAAACAATCAATTAATCTTTAATACTCTGACTTTGACCACAAACGATTATTCAGTGTTTTAGCGATTCTCAAAAGTTTGAATTTTAAAAATAAAAAAGGTGCAAGTTTAAACAATGCACCAGCTTTTTATGGGACACTACTCACTTGGCACTGGTGACCCACTGGACTAACATCTTGGCGAGAACGAATCTTATCAGGATTGCAGAGAATGAACAGGGTTCCTATGGCAAATATACTGGCTATATGTTCCGCTGTTTGGGTGGAACGGCAGTGCTGGAAGATAGCCAATTTTAATGTTGTAAAATATCTTTTATTTTCTGTTTATAAGTCATGTTTGGGCAATTTAAAAAGAAGTTCAATGCATTTTTGGTTATTTTTTTAAACAAAGAGACTATCCGATCCCTCATAAAGCTAAGTTAAAAAAAGTATAATTACCATTCGGCGACCATTCAATCTGGCTTGAGCATCTAGAAATAGAACTAAAATATTGTTATGGGTTGATGTTACAACCGACTACCTCCAATCAAAAAAAGCGTGGATCCGTCAGGACCCGGCAGTTGAAGTTTCTGCACTGTATTCCTCAAAAGATTAAACAATTCCACATTGAGAACCCCAGCCGCTCCAGACTTGCCCTTCTGTGCTTTGTCACCTGACACTTTGCGTGAAAATCTGAAAGCACACAGGCTACGGTAGGTAAGTAGTTCCTGAAAGACCCACCCATTCCATCGACCTTTGAGTATGGCAAAATCTCCATCCTTGTTTAACACAATGAAAACACGCTCTTCGGGCGAAGACAGATGTGGTAGGAATTGCTGGAAGACAAACACGTTTTCCAATACTTAACTTTGTTTTAATATGCGACCCACTAAATTGGAGTCCAATTGTTCTTTGGAAGGCAAACTATCAGCACCGATCAGATGAGACATGCAAAGCAGGCGCTGTTCTGTACCGTAGACAAGCACCATTGACAGTAGCATGGCTGCAGAATGGACCACCTGCACTATGAACTTCGCACCGTCTCTCACATCTATCAACCTATTATTGAACCAATTTAAATGCTGCCTCACACTAAATGCACTCACGTATGTGTAGCCACAAAAGCCAGAGCGTTGGGCTGTAGAGCAGTTCTGTTGAGAGCAGCTGTCTGACAGAGGGTCCATAACCTGGTGTCTGGTTGCAGAGCCTGTTCCACGTAGTCTCCTGCTATCAGTTCCAGCTCTCGATTCAATGAAATACTGAACTGTTATTGTAGTTGAGTCTATTGCAAGTAGTTTGTGTTTAAGCCTACCTAGCCGTCACATTGACACGAGCACGCAATTTGTTCTCCAGCGTCACATTTTCTAAGTACATTTGAATGATGCTTTGCGATGCTTTTGAGCTCATAGGAGGCAATAACTACAAAACTGAAAATTTATCGGAAGAAGACAGCATGGATGTCAACGCGATGAAATTAGTCTAGCTCTAAAAAATTGAAGAAAAATCGAAAATCCATACATTCAAAATTCCACTCGAGACAATAAATGTTTGAACATGACAAAAATTCCTTGTGTTTATTATTGTCTTATTTATTGTCTCGAGTGGAATTTATAATGTATGGATTCTCGATTTTTTCTTTAATTTTTTTAGAACATTGACAGGCACGTTTACACTCATTCGAAAACGCATTTAATTATGCGTCTGATAAGCTCTAAAACTAAAAATAAAAGTACCGTGAAACTTCTAATAGAACGACATGTCGTTCTATTTTTCAACCCCAAATTTTTTTTGACTTCACGTCAAAAATGCAATAAAACGCAGTTTACCCCCCTAATTTTAGCCTCAACCCTGTCGTTCTGTTAGACGCTTTACGGTGTTCAGGAGAAGGTATTTCGAGAAAACAATGTTTAGATCTAAGAATTTAAGAACTAAAAAAAATAATCAGCACGAAATTCCGAGCAAGACGCTCACTTTAGTACAAACACCTGTTACACCCACAATGATTCAGTCAACGATCGCTCCAAAAATTCCAAATTTCAACATTCTAGTGTCAAATTAGTTGTCTTTCCTCGTAAATTGGTCAAAATGTAGATTTTCCTTCATTTTTTGCCGTAAAATATTTTTGTTGCCGTTACACAAACAAAAAATTTGCGGCAAAAAAGTCTTTTTGCGACTGAAAAAAATTTTTTAACGACAAAAAAGTTTCAAAAAGTTCTTTTTGCGTCAAAAAAGTTTTCCCAAAAAAAGTTTGCTCATTTCAACTTAATATTTTTTCTGTTTTGATACCGGCGTGAAAATTAAAACCTCAGAGTTCATTATCATCCTTTATTGTCAATTTAGTTTTTTATATTGTTTTTAAAAGTTCTTGCCTGATCGAGAAGTAGTTTTCCGTGGAGTTTAACGATTTCTTTCTTTTGTAGAAACACTTTATCTAAAACCAATGTCTCAATTCAATCCAAACCACGTTAAAATTTCAAAGGAGTGGCTAACCATATAGTTCCAGCTCTACTATCAACTCTTTCGGGTTTTTTTTCTCGAATGGAAACTTGACAATAGAAGTTGAATTGGAACCAGCTCCTCCCTCAGTGGGTTGCCAAACCAGGGAAAAACTTGACCGAGTCACCTGAAAAATAAGTAAATTTGCAAATTGGCGAATTCATTGACCCACCTGTTTGTCCCACAGGTCAGCGTTGAAAGTGGTGATTTTCTTGTTGCCATAGCTTAACTTTAACCTCAGTTGTTCCCGTTGCACTGGAATCTCTTTGAGGGAAATAGAGGGAATGTGGATGTGGCCATATGTGATACTGCTGTTGTCTTGTGTCTCTACAACACACTAATTAGATATTGTCTTGTTTTGACTTCGATGGCTTGGTATTGCAGCATGGAAAAAATGTAAAATCGAGCCAAGTTTTAACTAATAAATATATGGTATAAATAACGCTTTTTGAAAAAAATGGAATTTGAAATAAAATTCTACTTGACTTAACCTTGCTTTAAATTTTCCATGAAACAGACCGAGAAAAAATCCATTATTTAACCATAATCGCTTTCATGTTAAAACTTAACCCTTATTGGGAAAAAATACTTACCGAATCCAAGAAATGCCGGAGCAACATGTCCTCTAGACATTTTTTTTATAATATTACCCCTCGTAAAAAATATAATAAAAAGCACCTGTACATACAACCTCTCCTCCAAAAACCTTCTTTGAAGTGTGTGCTCCATGCTTTCTTGGTTAAACTCTCTCCCTTGAGTAATTTGGAATTTTTGGAGCGATCGTTGACTGAATCATCGTGCTTGAGCAAAGACCCAAATATAGCTGTACAGTCTCGTGCATAAGCCAGTGGGTGAACCTGTAAATGATTGAAGTCATTTAAGACCTGTGTATTACGTAGGATTTGCCAATTTTTGGTTTCCGCCAGTAAATTCATCGGCGAATTTACCAGATTTTCGGCAAATTCGCTAAAAGTTGAACAATTATTCGAGGGGTTTTGTCGGCGAATTCAGTGTATTTGCCGAATTTTGTTTGGCCAGTCCTAGTAAAATGTACGCGGTCGGCTTTGGTGTGTACAATAAAAGGCTGTTTGTGTATTCGCCCATTGTACACACGGCTTTAGTGTTCTGTATGTAAAAACATTAATTTTTTTTATTTTTCTAGCTAAAACTATTTCATAATAAAGATAACAAAAGACCACAACCATTAATTTGTTGAAGGAACTTGGTTTGGTTTTGAGAAAGTAAAAGTTGGGCGAGTTTAGGATGTGCTGTCTAATATTGCTTCTATTTGCCAATAGTTAAATGCATTTATTTTTCAATATCAGACCGTATACCCAAACCCGCCTAATTTTACTTTCTCAAAACCAAACCAAATTCCTTTGAATTTTTCTTGTTCAAACTAAAACCATTTCACAATGAAAATAAGGAAAGCCCACCTGATGTGTGTGCCAAACTAAGTCGAAGTCGTAACAAGGTGTCAAAACTGGTCTGTGTAAGTTTGCTTGAGCAGCAGGAAATTCAAATAACGGTCAATTGCGTCCTTCAGGAATCGAGGAGCTGTGAAGTGAGGTAAAGAGACCTGCAATATTTTGGTTGTGTGCTTTGAAATAATAATGTTTGCTTGCAAAGTCGTAAAACTAGCCTGATAATTAAAATTTCTTTGGCGCTGAACAGCTGAAGCAATATCGTAGGAAGATTTTTGTTTGTAAGCCAACTGGTTAGCTGGCACAAGCACTGCATTAGACTTGGAGTTGAGAAAATCGTACGGCTCTTCTGGACAGAAACTGTTCCAAGTGGACACTGATTGTTCGTAGCGCTGTTGAATTTCATCTATAATGGACAAAAAGATTTTTCAAGTGGGCGTGTTCAGCAAAATAGCATCATTATTTTCTATAAAGTTTGAAAAACTTAGACTTAGGCAGCTTTGAAAGGGACAACTGATATTTAAAACATATAATTAAATTAACGAAAAAATTTATTCGACAAATATTTGTCTTAGGGGTGTCCGTTTTTCGAGAATCTGATGTGTAAGGAGAAATAAAGAGAAAAAACGAGATATAAAATAATTGCATCTATTGGAAAACGAACCTGAGCTCAACAATTTGTGATCCACCACAGAGCCACAAATACCCAAGCAGTCCTGCAAATAAACAAATTTTGAGAAGAGCTGTACCTTCATCAACAACAACTAACTTTTTCGTAGTGAACAGGACTCAACATATGAGTGTGCCATATCCAATGCACGTCTAAACTAATAATTTTGTATTTTTAAAGCCAATAAGACCAAACCTAATGGAGGGATGTTGTTCAGATCTGGTCTAGCTGCCTTAAACATATTCTTTAAAAATTGTATTTCCGATACCCGGACGTAGTTTTTCCTCAACTTTCACTGAATTTGTCAGTTTAAGCCTTGATTGAATTCTTTTGGTGCCCTCCTTTTCTAAATTCAAAAAAATCCCATTGGCGGAGGTCAGGTATATTCAAATACCAGAAGTGCAGCAGCAAAAGCATGGATTTTAACAGCACATTTTATAGTACTACACACTGGGGCGCATGTATAATTAGCTTCTGAAGTTCAGTAATTTCTATTAAGTTTCTTACTTCTGTTGAATTTTTTTATTCTTAATTACGAAATTTAAAAAATCCCTAAATATGGGACTTGAATGTGTTATGATGACACATCCTTTCAAATATCCTTGCTCTTTTATCTGCACACCCAAATAGTCCAACTGAGAATACTATTTTCTGGTCTTTTGTCTTTTGAAGACCAAAAGTGCACCTACTTGAGCGGGCAACCAGCACGTCTCATATCTTCGAATTGCATTCTCCACCACACTTTTCTCATACAACACCGGCGCTTTACGATCGATCATGCGGAGGAAGTTGACTTCTCTCTGGCAAGCCGTCAACAAATCTAAATCACACCAAAATATATCGCTATTTTGTGTTGCATTTAAAGCCTACAATGCTGACACATTGCGCATCTGGTCTTGAGTTGACTTTAAAATGGGTGCCACAGTTTTAGAGTAGTCAGGGGGTGCATGTCCGCACCACCCCTATCCTGCTACTTGTGTTGGAAGTGGTACTGTGTTGGTGAGGCAGTCTCCCATGCTGCTGATTTGTGCTTGTGCATGGCTCCTGGTCACTACCATCTATACAGGCTGGAATATTTGAAATTTTCCAACATATTTTTTCTTTGAAAGCTTTTTCGGGCGCTAGTAGCGAATACCCCCCCCCACAAGAATCCGACCTTTTTAAATTGCTGTAACTACCCTTGCAAACAACAAGTTCAGGCTTAGCCCTTAGGCTTGGGAATAGGCCAGCGTACGGAAGTTGTGACTAATAAAGAGTTTTCGCACATTTTCCGGGTCTGGGACATGAATTTGTGGTACTTTTTACTAAAGTAAAAAAGGTGAAAATCGTTGGGGGGGGGGCGTATTCGCTACTAGGGTCCTTTTTCGCTAAAAAATTTTCGGTTAAAAGAGCAATGTCCGCTGATAACAGTGAAAAAAGCTTTAAAAGTGAAACAGAAAAGTGTACGAGTCGCTCAGGTACGTTTGTGCGCACATTTGAGCACAAGCCTCCGAAGCCTGTACCTGCGTTTTTGGGTTTCAACAGTTTATAAGTTTAACAATAAAACAACAAAACTTGTGCATAATTCCAAGTTGGATTAGCAGCATAAATATCAGAATTACTAAATTTCTTCTAAAAAGGCTCTAAACACGGAAGTGGAAAAGAAAAAACAATCGCAAAAAGGTTGATAAGTTGTTTATTACATCTCAATTTAAGAGGAAATTTTTTTAGAAATTCTGATATTGATCTTACTAATCTAACTTTTAATTTTTGTTCACATCGCAACGCCGGCTTGTCAATAAAGTATGGCTATAAAAAGACATTGAACAAATTTTAATTTCCGAAATCATGTCGAGAGTATCTTCTTATAGCTTTTACCTTCCCGTCCTCACTTTAGCAAACTTTATTATATCTAAGTTTTCTAGAAGTTTTATCCCAACAAATATATATGAAAAATCTTCACGGAGACTAAACTATAGCTTCAACATTTTTTTTAACAACATTTTGAACCAGCAAAATAACATATTTGGTACAAATATTTGAAAACGAATCTATCGATTTTCCTAATCTTGATTTCCACCTAAGGACATCTAAAAAACGGGGGTAATGCAAAAAGCTAGCTAGCGGTAGCTGCTGCAGTGTTTCACATAAATACATACACACTCACATATAAAACAAGGGAAGATTGAGAAGCTCTCTTGAGAAGTAGGGGAGCAGGCAAAGTGTGTTTCCCGCAGTTTAGAGTAGCAGCCTGAGGGCCAGCCATCTGGCAGTCCCGAAAATATTGCTGCTTCTTCTGCCTTTCCACTCACTTATTATTATTCCTGCCAGTGCCCAATTTTTTTAGGATGTCTGCCTAAAGCACAGAAACAAAGACAGCAAACCAGCTGCTAATCAAAGCTCTCGAGAGCTCTTTTTTCAAAAAATTTCATAAGCTAATTTAAGAATAAAAAATATAGTTGAAAAATAGCTTAATTTGTTTGTTAATACCCCCTTAACTTATAGGACCTATATTCAGCACAGAAAAAAATATTTAAAAACACTATTTTTTGCCGGTTATGCTTTTTTGAGTACCCAAAAATGTTCAGATAGAGCTCAAAATGTCCGGTTCTTATCCTTTATCCCGACTCCACCCAAATTTTAATGCTTGCATTTTTTTTAATTTTAACGTAAACAAGTTGATCTTACTTTTCGACGACAAAAAACTGTATCAATGAGAGAGTTGCTTATTCAATAAGAACCAGGTAACAACAGTGTGGTTAAATTTCATTTTTAGGTTATTTTAAGTTATCTTAGGTTATTTTAGGTTAGCGCTGGATAGGTTAGCTGCTTAGGTTACCGCTTTTGAGTTTTCACTCGAAAACTCGAAAATGTTCGAGTTTCAAGCGGAAATTTCGAGCTTCGAGCGCTCGAAAATTTCGGAAAAATCTTTTTTGCCCGCTTTTAGCTTTTTTCTGCCCGTTTTTTGAGTTATATTAAAATTATTTTAAGTGCCTGCTTTCGGCTTTTTTCTGCCCGCTTTTGTTAAAAAGTGCCCGTTTTTGTTAACATTTGAGCACAAATGTTCGAATATTAGCTCTCATGGCATAGAGCCTATTCTAGCCTATTCTAAAACAGGCACTTTTAACAAAAGCGGGCAGAAAAAATAAAAGATCGGGCACATTAAAACAAAAAAACGGGCCCTTTTCAACAATAGCGGGCATTTAAATTCATTTTTAATATAAACTCGAAAAGCGGGCAAAAAAAAGTCTCGTCCGAAAATTTCGAGCGCTCGACAACCCTGTTTGTGACTTTATTAATGTTGAGGTTCTTTTTAGTTAAGCGTTAGATAAGTTTTTTTAAACACGCTATGTTTGGCAAACATATTTTAATTAACAATTATGACCGTATTAGTAGGGTTATTAATTGAGACTGTGGTTGTTTAAAAGGCTGCTAGTTGTTCTAATTGAAACACAGGTTTTTTCCTTTGCATTCGAATCTGAACGCTGAATATGCATATTTTTTTCTAAAGTTTTAATTACATCAAATAAAAACAAACAAATATATTCACAAATAAATTCCGAGAAACAGTTTGAGTGTTAATTAGACCCCCGCTCGCAATGCCGTCTTCCTGCTCATCCTCCACAACCACATTTAATCACATCTGCAAAAATAGAGTGGGTGGGCGGCAGCACCAACAACAAGTGGAACACTCATTGGCTTTATTTAGGTTGTGGCAGCAGCGCAGCGAAGAAAATCTTCCACCGCCTTCAACCAATTATATTAATAAAAGCCTGAGTACTCTCCTCTTCACTCAAGCTTCTTTATTTATCGTTTTCGTTCAATAAAAGCTTTTTTATCTTTAAAACCACAACAATTTTGCCATTTTCATGGCACTTAAACAATTTTCTCCTCATCTCACAGCTGTCGATTTTGGCTGTTTTTGGACAAGCATTTCTGGAATGTCTAGCTTAATGGTTTGTGACTCGGCATCCTTATTTTCGTTCTCTCAAAGGCCAACTGGCTGGAAGGGCAATTGTGTTTCTCACCAGCACACACTCCATCTATCGTTCAATTTGCTTCAAGTTGGAGTGTCACAAGCCCCCTTTTTGCCTCATCCCTAACCAAAGTGCTCCTCTTTTTGAGGGATTACACAAAGACTAGCTGCTGAACGATGTCGGGGATTGTGAAGTTATCTAGTCAGCAGAATTTTTTTCTCTTCATCTATAGTGCTGGGTCTTTTCCTTAAAACAGGCATGCAAAAATAAAGGAAAACAAGGGAAGAAAAAAACTTCCTGCTGGAGGTACGCACATATATAAAGTTATGGGATGAAGTATATAGCTTGTGGCAAAAAGGAAGGAAAAAGAACTGCACAGACGGATAACTTCAAGTGCTTGTAAGTGAAATAAAGTCAAGAAAAAAGAGAACTATTTAGGTTCATAAAGGTATTTTTAAAAGGGTATACTCACGCCAATAAGCCCAAATACAAATGATCGATTTGCGGGCACCAGTTTTTTATACGAAGACATATTAACACCAGAATGTGGTCGAAATAAACGTCGAAATTCAAATTTATTTTGTCTCCATAAGAAAAAGTGGTGCCCGGAAATTCAAACATTTGAAACTTGATATATTACGTGGGCACGCCTCTTTAAATCAAGCAAGAAACTTGTATGACTAGAAATTTATTTGAAGCATTTGATCCACTAGTGAATAAGCGTTACTGCTTCACAGTTTTTGAACCAACTAGCTTTTGGAAGAAATTTTGCGAGAAAGAAATAGGTCTTCTAATTGACCAACATTGATCTACTTTTTCTATCTCCTTGACTATACCTCCTCAGTGCTGAAACCTTTTTGTTGACCCAGTGGCTCCAAGAAGATGACAAAATGTCGAGCTTAGTGCGCACGATAAACACGTAGAGTAAGTTTATCTCACATCATTGCCCTTTAATAGATTGTCAAACGTCAATTTAAACTTCGTTTCGGCCATGGTTTAAAAACCTTTTTACCTCATTTTATAAAGTCTTTTGTCGACTTTTAAACCTCCAAAGGCCGACTGTGTAGTTGCCTACCCATATACAGTCTACTCTCGTTAAACTGGCACTCCAATAAACTGGCACCATCGATAAACTGGCACTTTGAAAAAGCCCTATTTGGCTGGCCGACAGAGAAATTAGGCAAAGTAACATCCCACTAAACTGGCACCCCCGATAAACTGGCACCCCAGGCTGGTCCCCAGGGGTGCCAGTTTATCGAGAGTAGACTGTAGTTGCCTGCCCTGGACCAGTTTTTTATGCTGATTCCGAATCTAGAGTTAGAATGACAAAAAACATAGTTTGAAGGTTGAAAAAGTGCTTTTGAAAAGGCCACACACCAGTTCGTCGGTGTTTTTGAGATTGTTACGTAAGCCCTCGTGGCCAAGAAATTTTTCTAGAAGTCTATGCAACACTGAATAGCAGAAAAAAGCTGAATAGCTGAATAGCAGACAGACTTTTGAGCTATTGACCCTAGCACTAGGAGGGCTCAATATGACTGCAGACTAATTATTGCTAGTTTTATGCTGATTTTACTGTTCATTATATATTTACTAGGTTGATTGGATTTTTCAATTTTATTAGTTAAAGTATTACAGTCAACCCTCGATTTAACGGCCCCCCTTGGGACGGCAAAAGAGGATCCTCCGGCTCCATCCTCCGTTCCAGTGGAGACTGGAACCGGAGGATGGAGACAAAAAAATTTGCCCGGAGGATGGAGCCGGAGGAAAGGAGAGAAAAAAATGCACTTAGGGGGTGCACTAGGGGGGGGGGGGGGTGCACTTAGAGGGGGTGCACTTGGTATACTGTCGTGATTGTTCTAAATTTTGAACAAATTTACTGAATTTATTTTCTAAACAATAAGCAGAAATAAAAAAACAATTCGAAATTATTATTGACAATGTATATGGTCCCGCGCGCATTCAAACCTTTCAAATTGCCATGATAAGGAAGAGACAGGGTCGTTTAAGATGTTGTGTTACAGTGAAGCTATAACTTATAGACTTATCGCTATAACTTATAGAAGTTTATGGAAATAGTGCAGTACTCAAAACGTCTCAAATGCATTTTTGGTTAGATTGTGATATCAACTAAAACCACTTAATTACATAATAAACTCAACAAGAGGACAAAGGGTAATTTCAGCTAAGGATCATGACTAATTCTACGATAAAGGATAAAATTGCAAAGGCAGTCAGAAATCAAAACTCTTAATCTTTATTGCTTGCTGAGCTCAGTTGTTCTTGTTTTCAATGCAAATTAGCTTTTTCATTAGATCTTTGTTGAGTTTGACCTTTTCATAGTCATACCTCGATTTAACGGCCCTTTTGGACACTTTTAGTTCAAGAAACTCGATTTAATACAGTCCACTCTCGATACAGTGTAGTGCGCGGGGACTGGAAAATATACACTATATCGAGAGTTACACTATATCGAGAGTACACTATATCGAAGGTTTCCCAACAAAACAGTCAATGTTGTACACTATATCGAGAGTTTTCGCCTTAATGACCTGAACCCCAAATCAAAAAAAAATTTTATTCGACAAAAAATAATAAGGCGCTACGACGGTTCATAAAAAATTGATTCATTTTAAAGGGAATTCGTAAAAAACGGGTTTCATAAAATATAGAATTCTTCGAAAACCGGATTTCGAAAAAAAATTAATTTGTTTCAAAACGGTTGGCAGAATGAAGTTTTAAAAAATATATAGTTTTATCAATATTTAATTCATCAATAAATAGGTTTATCCAGATTTCTCGACAAATTTATTTCACAACTAGATAACAAAAAGTATCTCAGCGACAGTGTAATCTTGAAAAAAGGAAAAAATTAGCCGGTTATTGTAAATTCGGCCAAACCATCAATATATGGTCGAATTATAACCATTTTCACAGTTACTTCACCATAAATTTTCACAGTTAAGAATTGCAAATTTCTAGCTGGAGAATATGCAACCATTAGCACGTAAACAATTTGGTAAAAGACCGGCCATCTTCCGCCATATGGCCGTGCCCTAGGTTAAACTCAAGTTAAAACACAGCTTTACACGAACCAACTACGAACAAACCCTCACACTTTTATTCAACGTATCAAACAAAATCACCCGTTCAGATCACATAACAAGACTGGATTGTACATATTTATAAATCTGATCCACTTTGTAGCTCGCAGAGATGCTCTTTCTTTGTGCCGAAATTCGTTTGTCTTGTGCCTTTTGCTTTACTGGAGTACCTGTTTGAAGGAGATGAGATGAGCTTCTTGGAGCGAGCACTCTTGTTTCAGCTTGCCTAGCCAGCGCCAAAACCGAGTAAACTTCTCCCAGATCAGTACTTGTAATGTTACTAGAAATTATGATAAAAGCCTACCATCCAGAATCACCATGCGCCTTCCCTTTTTGCTCTTAATAAACTCGATGCAAGACCCGTAATGATCTGAGGCTCACGCTTCCGCTTTCGACCCACTTAGACGTTTCTGGTTGACTGTTGGATTTGCTTAAGCTCATTTCCTCTTCCTCCAATGATCCTTGCTCACTCGCATCACAGCTGCTCGCTTCATCAGGCTGCTGTATCGGTCTTTGAGATTCATCGGGAGCGCTTAATTCAATGAAAATGATAATAGAAATGTCGATCGGAAAGCAATCAAAAATACGTATTTAAACAATGATTCATGAAATCAAAATATCGTAAAGTTTCATTCTGCCAAACCGTTTTGAAACAAATTAATTTTTTTTCGAAATCCGGTTTCGAAGAATTCTATTTTTATGAAACCCGTTTTTTACGAATTACCTTTAAAATGAATCAATTTTTTTATGAACCGTCGTAGCGCCAAATAAATAATGGTACTATGTGAGAAATGAATTAACGGTTAGCGAGAAGCAACTGGTCATTTTGATGTACATTTATGGCTTGTTCACGTTGTTCGAGTTGGAGTTCGAGGTCGCGCTTGAACGTGCTTATGTATATAGCTCAGATGGCTCAGAATTTCGCCCCTGAGCGGTCAAAAGCCACTAAAGTTAGTTTTCAGGCCGTTTACTACAAGGGAATCCGAGTTATATGCATCATCACCTTCAAATTCGACCTCGAACTCGAGTACGTCAACACCCTCGAGTTAGAGTTCGAGTCCAGATCAGAGGTGTTCACGTAATCAAAAACCCGAACTCTAACTCGAACTCTGACTCTAACTCGAACGACGTAAACAAGCCATTACATTATCATGTTTCTGTTTTTCGCCTCTCTTCGTAAAAATATTCTTCTGATGCATCGGCAAAACTAAGCACCGCATGATCATCAGAATGCTGTTTTATATAATGACTGGCAAAGTCAAACGCTCTATAACTTTCAACCGTCTCTTAATTGTTTCACCTTCACTGCCCTTCACTACATTCTTTTCGGTTACCGTATTTCTCTCTAATAATGACCCCTCCCCCCCTTATTTTGACTAGGATTTCAGAGTTAAGGCCATTTTGATTGACAATTTTTGGAATTTTTAAGGGGTTGAAAAAATAATGACCCCGGGGTCATTATTAAAGAAAATACCGGTATTTTCAACCTCGGCAAAAAAGATCCAAGAATTCATTGTAGCTCGTCGTACCCTCTTATTAATGAATTTGGCGCTTTTTATTTTGGCAACTTCTATTACTGATTCTTCTAGTTCAAAGTAATCAAACCTCACTCTTTTTCAGTACTTATTGCTCAATTTGCAAAAAACGGATAAATTTACATTTTAGAGACAGCAATTTCAATAAATTTAGAAAATATACACTTTATCGAGAGCTGTTTCTTTGTAGGGACCGCAAAAAAATATACACTATATCGAGAGTTACACTGTATCGAGAGTGCACTATATCAAGGTATGGTTCCTTATGTTTTTAAATTAACCAACCAAGTCGTAAAAAACATACACTGTATCGAGAGTTACACTATATCGAGAGTGCACTATATCGAGAGTAGACTGTAGCACGATAGCACTAGGGGGGGGGGATGCACTTAGAGGGAGGTGCACTTGGCTTTTACGACCAATCACTAGTCGAGCCCAACGTTGCTTGACAATACCAGATCGGACAACTTATTCGCCTTTCACTGCTCCATACTGTCACTGTCATAATGTGATTCATATCAAATAGAAGATAACGTTTGAAATTCAAAATGCAAACGAAAAATAATTCGAAAAACATTATTGACAAAATCTTTGTGGTCCGCCGCGCGCATTCAAACCTACGAAATTGCCATGATAAGGAAGAGAAAGGTCCTTTAAACCATGAACCATCGACACAAAGGTGCTAATTCATGTTCAAAATGCAGAAATTAAATAAAAACACTTTTAATTATGGTAGTGCTGATTTCAGACAGTTTTGTCATGAGAGCCCCGTCTTAAATAGTAAAAAATAAACAAAATAATCAGGCAAATAGTTACGATAAATCGAGGGGGCCGTTAAATCGAGGCATACTTTCGCAGTCGGGACCGGCTCAAGGGGGTCGTTAAATCGAGGGGGCCGTTAAATCGAGGGGCCGTTAAATCGGGGGTATAACTCCTTATGTTTTAGTCCAATCCAACCGAACTGAGCCCAGGGGGCCGTTAAATCGAGGGGCCGTTAAATCGAGGGTTAACTGTACTTTATTTTTTTTACGTTAATTGGCTTTTTCACCAGGCGCCTTACCGGCGCCTGGTGAAAAATGTCAATTGTCGCCACCATACTTGCACGTTCCGGAAAATAGGACGCCGGCGCTAGGCTTGAAAAATTTCTTAAAATTCGGCGCCGGTGCCGTGGCGCCAGGATAAAATCAAGGAGCCGACTCCAGAGTGGCCAAAAGGCAAAAATAACTGGTTTTTAGGGAGTTTATTTATAGGGGGTAAACTTTTTGCGAAAAACGCGATTCAGCGGATGAGAATTCCAGTCCGATGGGCTTAATCGCTCAGAATCTCACCTCAAACCATTTTAAACCACCTGAAATCAATCATCAGCCAATGGACAATACTTTTTCTTCTGACTAAACAGATTTTTTTCCTTTTTACTCATATTTTCGTGTTTTTCAGGTAAATATCACGGACTCGACTAAGACGCAAGCTTAAGATGGTCAGGAATCACGTGAATGATGTCCAAAAGAAAGATTCTAGTGAAGGAAGTTGATGATTGGTTTGCTCAACTTTTATTTATAATACTTAGCCATGAAAAACTATTTTCAGAAAACATCTTATTGTGATTTAGGTTCGCTGACCAGGTAAGTTCAATTTTCGACACAATTCTCACTGCTACTACATACAGCTTGGCAAAGTCGTCCACGCATGCAAACGTCAAGTCATACTTTTTGTCTGTCTGGCTACTGTTTGGCAACATTCACTGTGTCAAGCTGTATTTAGTTATAGCGTCACTCTCTATGTGCCTTCGTGCTCCAAAACCAAAGCAGTATGGCTAGGACCGCCGTAACATAACTGCCGAAGCTCGTTAACTTATATACAAGAGGCTGCCTAGCGAGAGCTATCTGATTTACTATGTACTCCACTTATTTTCAGGTCTTGTCGTATTTCAACAGCTCATGTATCAGATTGTAGCTACACAGTGTCGTGCTGTAGATGAACGAGGTCGTAGCTGAGTACACTGTTAGGATACGTATCCAATTAGCGGTTCTTCTTTCACTCCACTCTGCCTTTCACTCTCATTGTTGTACTCGATAGGAAAAATTTGCCTCTCAGTCATACTTTCACTCTCACTCGCACTCTCACTTTCAGTGTACCCAATGACTTTTTTTGACTCTCACTCTCACTTTCAGTGAAAGTTTTGCTGCAATTTAAATTTTTTAGTGTTAACCGACCAAACCAAGTGGTCGTCCACTTGGAGCATAAACTTTTTTACTTTTCGGGTCTTAAAGCCTGTTTTCTGGACTAATTCGGGTATGCTGAAGGGTCATAGATAAATTCGCCAACACAATTTTCGCCAACAGCAATTTCGCCAACAGCAATTTCGCCAACATCAATTTCGCCAACACAATTTCGCCAACAGAATTTTCATTAAGAGTTTAAACTTTGTATTGAAAAGTATCCTTGTTATTTCAAATGTTTTACTATGAACCATCTCCAGTCCTGCTGGACTGTCATGCATCAACAAAACCAAGTGGTCATCCAGGTGGTGCGAATTTTTTTTTCGATTTTTTCAGTTTCCATAACCTGTTTAATGTACTAAGTCGAACATTCGAAAGATGCTTTGACGGTAGTGAAATGCCGTTTTGTCGGGTTTTTTCCGAGTTTAGTAAAAAGTCGACGTAGTGCAAGTAACGGGTTTTCAATTTTTTCGGGAGTATTACTTGTAATATGATGCCCGGGTCCTCAACATTATTGTGAACACGCTTACTCCAACACCGACTGTTGTGAACATGCCGTAATTCTCGGCTGAGATGGAGACGCCTAGAGTGTGGCTCAATTCAGACCGTTTTTTCGTCGCATATTATTTTGCGACATCTAGTATGGTTTTACTTTGATTTTTGTGTGAATTATTATTAATTTATATTGTTGTAGCTAACTAACCGCCCAATAATTTTTGTCAAGTGTTATTTGTTAGTTGTGGCATAAGCTTCCGAGTGCTGAAAGCAAGCGTCTCTTGGCCAGCAATGCTGTAAGGGTAAGAAGTTGAAGTCGTACGTCTCTCCAATCATGCATGGTCGTCTGTCAGCGCTTCGAGCAGCAATGAAGCTTCTGAATGGAGTGGGACAATGGCTATCAAACCTTTGCGCTGGTGGCTGAAAGCAAAAACAAGAAAAAGAGGAGAAAATCATATTCGGTCTTTTTTGTAAAGCTATGTTCAAGTGTTGTGGATTTTCGTTGAATAAAGAACAGTTTTGGAGGTTGGTAAATGTCTCTTTATGTTCTGGTGTAGACAATCAGCGACAAATTTTAAATTTTCATTTAATTCACGGAAATTAGGAACAATTACACCATACCCTTACCAATCGATTACAATATATTGTAATACTTTATTCTTGACTAAAACAGTCAAAGTAAACCATGAGAAGTCAAAGTATATCTCAAACTAAGTTAACTGCAGCATACCCCCGGGGAACTCGATTACACTATATACACAGCACTCAATCAAGGTCGTAAGGGTTTCTTCAAATCCTAACAACTACAAACTCGTACAAAAAAATCAAGTGGATGACCACTTGGATTATAGGTCTCCACCTAGTCAAAAAAACAATTCTGTTACTAAAACACCCAAATTTTATACTGCTGAATTACGCTGAAGTAACTAACATATCTGAAATTTAGGTGGATTTGGTAACAAAATTTTTTTTTGACCAGGTGGACCACTCACATGATCCAGGTGCACTAGATGGATGGAGATAGAGACTGGAGATGTATTGTAAAGTACTGAGATAATCGGTGGTTGACATGCAAGGCACAAAAAATATACACCAAAATGATAAAATGGAGATCCAAAATCAAGACCACTGAGTATGGACTCGAACCATTGAGGTTGGATCAGGAACATTAAAAGTGGATCGTGACTATTGAAAGTATATAAGGAGAACTGAGTGAAACTGAATTCATAGATACCGTATATTCTCTATTAGAAGGCCCGGGCCTTCTATTTTTCAACCCTAAAAAAGTCGGAAAAAATTTGGGTCGATTTTGAGATTTTTGCGTGCTCAACCAAAATTTAAAAGTGAATCAGGTAAGCTCGTGTTAACTAAGAAAACGCGAAAAACAGATTTGCGAATTTCTTTTTCTAGGCTGATATATAGGTCCTCAAGGGGCCTTCTATTAGAGAGGGCCTTCTATTAGAGAGGGGCCTTCTAATCGAGAATATACGGTAGTTAGATGTTACGTGAGGCTGTCGTGTCGTATGACTTCAATCCCCAAAATACAATCCCCAAACCCTATAAAAATACAGAACTGGCCCCCAAAGTTCTGGCCCCAAACGGAGGCCCCCAAATACCCATAACCTTTAAAAAGCAAATGCCAGTGTACAACACGATAAAAAGGTGTGTTGGACCGCTTTTTGGACGCTCTGTGCTACTCTCGTTTTGTATGAAATATATATCACCAACACTATAGAATCAACGAAACAGGTTATGGAAACTGAAAAAATCGAAAAAAAAATTCGCACCACCTGGATGACCACTTGGTTTTGTTGATGCATGGACAGTCCAGCAGGACTGGAGATGGTTCATAGTAAAACATTTGAAATAACAAGGATACTTTCAATACAAAAGTTTAAACTCTTAATGAAAATTCTGTTGGCGAAATTGTGTTGGCGAAATTGCTGTTGGCGAAATTGCGTTGGCGAAATTGCTGTTGGCGAAATTGTTGTTGGCGAAATTGCTGTTGGCGAAATTGCTGTTGGCGAAATTGTGTTGGCGAATTTACCTATGACCATGCTGAAGATAGTTTGATAGTAATAAAATGCCATTTTGTATTTCTTGAGATTTAGTAAAATCCAGTTTTGGTAAAACCAATTATTGCCGAATACTCAAAAAATACTCGACGAAACGGCATTTTACCACTATCAAACCATCTTCTTGAATTAGTCCAAAAACAGTTTTGGTACATGAAAAACGTAAAAAAATTTTTGATCCAAGTGTATGATCCAACTGAAGTTGGATCATAGAAAAACATTTTAATTTTTAAAAGTTCTTTACAAGACGAAAATATTACTACCCGGAGTTTTACCTGAGTCTTCAACCTTGATACGACACCTGGGCCGAAGTACGGTATAAGAACTCCTCCCAAAATCGGTTTTAAAAGACCATTGCCGTTTACGGCCACGGAAATTTGGACTTTTTGAATTGGCGGGGACAGCTAAATTACTGCGAAAATATTTTTTGAATTATTTTTAGTTTGCAAATTAAATTTTTCCAAAATTTGAACGATCCACTAGTCGAGCCCAACGTTGCTTGACATTGCCAGATCGGACATTATCTGACACAACCACTGCACTACAACTTACTTGTAGTTCCGGAAGACTAGCTTCGACCAATACGCATAAATTATAATTTAAAATGAAAATAAATAAATAATTCAAAAAAATATTTTCGCAGTAATTTAGTTGTCCCCCGCCAATTCAAAAAGTCCAAATTTCCGTGGCCGTAGACGGCAATGGTCTTTAACCACTCTTTTGTGTGTTTTAGCATCTTAACGTACAGAAAACATGTTTTTAGGTGGCGCAAGACATTTCCGTAAAAATTCTTTTTTTTTTTAATTTTGACTTTTGCCCTGGGGGACCACGGTAAACCATGGTTTTCAGGTATTCTACCCTGTTTTTGTCACTAAGCTGGGCAAAAAAGAGTCTCCAGGAGGTCTCTATTTGAGTCTGCATGTATTAGGTTGATCCAAAGTTATGAGACTAACCGCGTGAATTTTTTTCGAATTTTTTTATTTAAAAGACTTAGAACCATACCTGCACGGGCGCCGGCGCCGGCTAAAAAATCTTAAACAGTCGGGCGCCGGCGCCCGCGCCACTTCAGCTGCGGCGCCGGCGCCGGCGCCTGAATGTTAAGATTTCAGCTGTCTTGACAATGTTTTAGTAAATTCAAAATTTTCTCAGATTTTTTTGCAGACAAGTTATTTTTAATCTTATAGTAAATTGAGGGTCATTACCTCTTGAAAGTGATCCTTTCAAGTTTTGGCAAGGACATAGTCAGGCAAGATACAAAATACTTAAAAAATATATATACAAATTGTAGGCATACCCATCTTTGACAAAAATAGCCAATGATTTATTAGCTATTCCGCAAGTACTGCAGATGCTGAGCGTATGTTCAGCATAACAGCTATGTTGACAGCCGGCAGAAAAAGCTCCACTGGCCCAGTACTTTTAAAAAGCAAAACAATGCTTGTTTATAACCGCAACATGATAAATTTTTAATTTCTCATAATTGTTGCTATTCCTAATACAAAAATTTCTATTTAAAAACATAAAATGTTAGATTAGTCTTTGTTACATTCTATTATTTTTTACAAAAATGGCTTGATGCCGGCGCCTGGCGCCGTATTTCCTCTTTTAGGCGTCGGCGCCGGCGCCGACGCCCGGCGCCGAATTAATTGTGGCGCCCGGCGCCGATTTTTAGTAGACCCGGCGCCTGGGTCGGCGCCCGGCGCCGATTTTTCTCAGCGTGCAGGTATGCTTAGAACTTATTTATTTACACATTTTAATCATTTTAGACAAATGAAATTTTTCGGTATAAAAATGTTGAATAATTTTTTTACCTTGGTCCCCCAGGCTGATTTTTTTCATTTATTTTTAATCAGCTTGGAGGACCATGTGAAATTTTTTCAACATTTTTATACCAAAAAAAAATTTGTTGTCTAAAAATGATTAAAATGTGTAACAAATAAATTCTAAGTCTTTGAACAAAAAAAAAAATTACGCGGTTAGTCTCACAACTTTTGATCAACCTAATCGGAAGGTTCAGCATGGATTTTGGGTCTTTTGTCAAGCAGTCAATAGAAGCGTTGCACGCCATAGTGAACAAGAATGAGAGAAGACTAGCTAGCATTCGGAACCGGTTGAAAATACAGCAGAAAATTATTGAGAACTCTATGTGCGGAATACATTTTACGATGCGGAATTAAAGGGCATGCTCGTGTAAGATGCAACACAATTTCAAAAAAGAAAAGGCGCGAACCAGGCGTGCCAGAGATTTGAAAAAGATTTAAATTTTGTATTTGAAAATTCACGAATTTTTTCTCTCCCTTCTCTCCCTTTTATATCTGTTGTTCATATTTATGTTTCCACGATTTTACAGGGTTGTTCGTCCATCCATCAGAGGGTTTCTTTACTGAGTCCGAACGCTAGATTGCCTTCACATTAGATAAGTCTTTTTCATATTTTTTTCGCCGTCACCCTCTTTGTGGTTTTGTTTAGACTCTTTTGTCGTCGTCATTGGCTTTCAAGCTTGCATCATCTGAGTGCTGGTATCCTGTATTTTCGTCATCGGGCAAGACTCACGATCATATAAAAATCATCAGATAAGTCCTTCATATTGCTTTGCCGTCGTTGTCTTCTTAGTCTTTTTCAGATCTTTTTGAAGAATTTTGGTTTCCGTGCTTCGGATGATCTGAGAAGCAAATAAAAAGTCAGAAACTGGTAGATTGTGCTGGAATTAGATAAGTCTTTTCATATAATTTTTGCCGTCGTCCTCTTTGTGGTCTCTTTAGATTCTTTTGCCGTCGTCATTGGTTTCAAATTACAGTTGCTGTCATCTATTTATCTGATCTCTATTTATATTATCCTTGCTTTGATAGTTGTGAATGTACTGTAAAATAAAGAACTTTGGAATGCGCTTTGGCATTTTTTACTATGTCTGTTTACCTTTTTGTAATCATCTTAGTTTTTTTGCAGTACAGTGGCTAGATTTTTTCGCAGTTCATCTTATTCTTCTCTTAGGATTATCAATCAAACAACTTCGCTATAAAATGGTGTGTCCTGTATGCCAGAAAAAAGTGGGTAGCGCTCTTGGTGTACGTATTTCTATGAGTGATGTTAGACTATTGCCATACCGAACTTCTCAAAATTATGATGCACTTTCGCCCGGCCAAAGAGTCATTGTGTGTTAGAGCCATTTCTCTAACGGTGATCTCGTCAGGCGTAGTCACAGATAAGTGGGCATTGTACCGGAGCTAAAATAATTCCAACCAAAAAGTATTTTTTTATTTTTCCATCTATACAAGGCTGGAATTCTTTACAGAATCTGTCTGCTGTAGCTTCTTCCTTTCATCCTGTTCCTGCGATTGTGTCGAGTACTGAAGATAATTATTCATCTCAACTCGTTCCTTCAGCTGAGCTGCCGTTTCCTTCCTCTACTACTAGCTCTTTTGAACTGCCTTTATCTGAACTACCAATTACCGATGTAGTAAGGCATTCAAAGTTTTCACAACTATATTTTAGTTCCAGATACCGATGAAAAAATCTAAAAGGGCTGCTAGAATGATTGTTTGTTGGTTGAGGACTTTTGATAACTGATGCCGACGTGGAAGATGTGTTGGGACCCCTTGAAAAGCCCAAATTTGTAATTGTGCAGGTCGAACAATTGGAAGCTCTTTGCATCGGTGCTTTGAGTGTGGGTCAAAGAACATTTCACCTCGCACTTCTCACAGAAAGCCACGAATCTAAATGTAAAGTTTTTCTGCAATAACTGCCGTCGGAAAAGTACTGGAGTGGGCAAAAGCGTGTTGGTGATACCTCGCAATACGAAGGAACTTTGCGTGTTGTAGCTGCAGCAGTAGTCGCCCCTGTCGCCTATCCGGTATTATTATCTCTCTCTTTTACAACCTTTCATGGCTTCTAATAGGAATTGTCTGCTTGTCTGATGATGTTGTCTGATGATTGTCTGATGATGATTTTGTTTATTGAAATATAAAAAATCTTCGGTAGGAATGACAATGAAGAGCAAAATATCAGCGTAAAAATGAAAGACAATAGAGATTCACCAGTTTCTAACCAGTTCTTAGAGCGACCAGAGCCTGACAAGCCAATGACGACGACAAAAGAGTCTAAACGAAACACAAAGAGGGTGACGGCGAAAAAATATGAAAAGACTTATCTAATGTGAAGGCAATCTAGCGTTCGGACTCAGTAAAGAAACCCTCTGATGGATGGACGAACAACCTGTAAAATCGTGGAAACATAAATATGAACAACAGATATAAAAGGGAGAGAAGGGAGAGAAAAAAATTCGTGAATTTTCAAATACAAATTTAAATCTTTTTCAAATCTCTGGCACGCCTGGTTCGCGCCTTTTCTTTTTGAAAATCGTGTTGCATCTACACGAGCATGCCCCTTTAAGATGTTTTGATGTAGAGGATTTTATTGGTTCGAGTTTTGAAAAATTACTGTTTTTCTGCTGTGAAATTTGACTTTTTGGATAATTTTATAGCATTTGTTGCTGTATCAGCTTCGTGTAGTGTGGTATGTGCAGTAGACAATTGATAGGGTAATTTCGTTCCGAAAAAAAGTTAATTAATTAACCATTCTCAACCATCTTAAACCGCCATAAGCACTGATTTAGGGTAGTTAGATACCCCACTGGTCTGGAGCAGTTTGGAATGATTGAGGGTTGTTTAAGATGGTTGAGAATGGTTCAGGGTGAAATTCTGAGCGATTCAGCCGATTGGACTGGAATTCTGATCCGCCCAATCGAATTTTTGCAAAAAGTTTACTCCTTCTTTAGTAAACCCCCAAAAACCAACTTTGAGGGGCTTGTGGCCACTCTGGGTGGGATTTCGAGCGATCCAAGTCATTTTGACTATAAATTCGGATTCCCGCAAAATTTACTGCAGTATCTCACCGAAAATTCAAATTTGACGGGGTAAATCAGTAATTTGACGGGGTAAATGAGTATTTCGCTCAAAATTCAAATTTGACGGGGTAAAAAATAATTTGACGGGTAAATAAGTAATTTGACGGGTGAAATTGTAAACGGCTAAAATTGATTTCACACACCAAAATACTGATTTCCCGCAGTAAATTTATTATTTCCCGCAGTAAATTTGAATTTCAAACAAAATACTGATTTCCTGCAGTAAATTACTGATTCCCGCAGTAAATTTTGTATTTCCTGCAGTAAATTTTGCGGGAATTTGAATTTTCAGGTCAGAAAATACCTTCAACTGGTAAGATCCACCCCAGAGTGGCCAGAAGTCCCTGAAAGTTGGTTTTTTGGGGGTTACTAAAGGGGGGGGGTAAACTTTTTGCGAAAAATCGATTGAGCGGATCAGATTTCGGGTCCGATGGGCTCAATTGCTCAGGATTCCACCCTTAACCATTCTCAACTATCTTAAACCAACCTAAGCACTGATTTAGGTAGTTAGATACTGGTCTGGAGCAGTCGGGATGGTTTAGGGTGGTTTAAGATGATTGAGAATGGTTAAGGGTGGAATCCTGAGCAATTGAGCCCATCGGACCCGAAATCTGATCCGCTCAATCGATTTTTCGCAAAAAGTTTACCCCCCCCCCCTTTAGTAAACCCCCAAAAAACCAACTTTCAGGGACTTCTGCCACTCTGGGGTGGGATTCTGACCAGTTGAAGGTATTTTCTGACCTGAAAATTCAAATTCCCGCAAAATTACTGCGGGAAATCAGTAATTTACTGCAGGAAATCAGTATTTTGTTTGAAATTCAATTTACTGCGGAAATAATAAATTTACTGAGGAAATCAGTATTTTGGTGTGTGTTTTCACCTACAGCCAATTGGCACTTTTTATACTCGGCAAACCGTTTGCTGCAAACCCTTTAAACTACCTCCAAACTATGCCGTATCTCGATTTTGGTGACGAAAATGGATGTTGACACCAAGAGAAAGTTGTAGAGCAGGGTCGATTTACTTATGAATCCGTTGACAGGATTAAAATTGGACGACTTTTGGAAAAATAATTAGCTAAAAACAAAAAGTTTGCAGCAAACGTTTGCCGGAGTATAAAAAGTGCCATTGTAAACTGAGCTTTTGTTACTTTGCCTGGAATATCTTTTCAAAAAGCGCCATTTCCATTGACGTGGAAACATTTTTTGCTGTATAAAACAGAAAAATATGTTACATTCTTTTCACTTTTAAAGTTGCTCACTATTCTTCTTAGGTGATAATTGCTACATAAGAATGCGGCCTTGACAGACGAGGAAACAGTTAAAAAATTACGTATTAATTTTCAACTTGTAAAAAATTTTTGCAGAGAAGGTCTTCAAGAAACTTTCCAATTACATAGGAGACAACGTGAGACTGCTGCTTGAGAGAGAAGATGGTGCCTACTGCTTTCGTTTTCATCGAGATCGGGTCTACTATTCTAGCGAAAAGTTGATGAAGCAAGCAGCTACGATTCGCCGAAAGGACCTATTGTGTTTCGGTACATGCTTGGGCAAGTTTACGAAGGCAGGCAAATTCTTCTTGCACATCACAGCGCTTGATTATCTGGCACCATATGCTAAGTTCGTAATTGCAGCCAGTTTGTTTAAGTTTTTACTTTAATCGTATCTACCTTAAGTGGAGAGTCTGGCTTAAAAATACTGCTGAGCAACAATTCCTTTATGGCAATAGCGTGGTAAAGTCTGGCGTGGTAGGATGACTGAAGGGATCGAATCAAAGCAGGGAGTGGTCGTCTATAACATGGGCGATATGCCGCTAGGTAAAAGTTCCTTTATATTCCTTATTTAAATACTTACTTACTTAAATACCTTACCGCTAGGCTTTGGAGTTGTGTCTAAGGGAACGACAGAATGCAGAAGTACCTTTTGTTGAAGTATCACGTTTTTGTAAAAATCTTCCTAATTTCAGAGCTGATCCAACTACCCTTGTGCTGCACCAGTGTGATATAGGTAAGCTCGTCTTTTCTTGTTCATCGTGGTTTTATCTGTTTCATTGGGAGAAATTCTAGTGTTCCAAACCCTCTTGAAATGTCTTTGAATGATTTTTTTCGGCAATTTAGCTGCTCCAACGCACTTAAAAATGTTTTTATGCAAGGGAAAGTCATTTTGAAAAAAAAACTTTTGACCAAAATTTGATTTTTTGCCTTGGGGACCACGGCAAACCAATCTATAAGGTTATTCAGATAACTTTATAGGATATGAACACCATATATACAGAGGTATTCTATACCATTTTGGTCACTGGAGTTAGACAGAAAGAGTATCTGTATGCATTTTCAATTGAGAATCTCGCTCGGAATTATGTCCAAGGTAAGTGGGTGCGCGCATCTCTAAATGCACTGCGAAAAGTCAAAGCTTGATCAAACAATTTTGGTCAAAAATGGGTTTCCCCCGCTTAAAAATGCCATTTTACGTGCGTTAAATGGTTAAATCGCTTGCAAAAACATCTTTCAGAAGCATTTTGGGAGGCGTTAGAATGCTAAAATAGTACCTTTGATTACTTTAGGAGAATACATCAGACACGAAGATACGCTCACTTAGAATTACGCCGGTAGCTTGGTTGTACCTGTTATTATTACTTTGTTGTTACAGTCTCGTTGTTGAAATAAATATTTCTTGGTAAAAAGTTTGGGAACAGAAGGTCACTGGATCTGAACGATAATATGTAAGAGCGAAATGCCGACTACCGTATTTCCTCCAATAGCTCCCCCGGGGGAATTATTTTTTGGATGCTCAGAAATCGGATTGCGTGTGGGAGATTTTGGGTGAAATTTTAAAATAGAAAATTGGAATCGGTAGAGATCGTGGTAGTTAAGAAAATTCAATAACAGCTCTGCAAAATGTTGGCTCTGGGCTGAGATATAGGTACTCAAAGTTGAGGGGGAGTCGTTAGAGCAGGGGGAGCTATTAGAGCAAATACGGTATTTGGAAACAATCCGAAAAAAAATTATATACGAATCAAAAGAGAAAAAAATGGCCTACAAAACCATATGCTTAGGGGAACGTGGAGAAGTTTGAAATTTGAATTGGCGCCTTTTGAATTTTTAAGGGATTTAGGGATGTATAGGGAGGGGAAGGAATTAAAGGCGGCCACTAATCACACACGGGAAAACGTGGAGACCCGAGTAGGATATTTAGACGCCCTAGGAAAACACGGAGACCTAGTGGATTGGCCCAGGAGAACATAGAGACCTGGTGCAATATCTGATTTGAGTCCCCCTGTGTCCAACCAGTATAACTGAGTCGACTGAGGTCCCTGGAACGGAAGCTCCCAGCTTAAGAGTGGGTCATCAAGTTGCTACAGTGCCATCAAGGGCCCAGCAACACCCACGTCCTCGACTAAGGACTGTGAGCGACATCGACCTCGACCAAGGACTGTGAGCAAAGGTGATTCGTTTCGCCAATACATTACAGAACAATGTTTTTTTGGCGCAAGTCCACTTTTTGTGTCGCAAATTTTTGTTTTCCCTGTTTGGAAAAACCTTTCTTTTCTAGAGCAAAAAGACTTTTTACCAGCCCTCCAACAAATTGACCATAATTTTTTTTAAACTACACCGATAATTTTTGCGATACTCTTTGGATGCTCAGACGAACCTCGACGGAGGCTTGAACCTCCTACGACATTTGATTATCAAAGGAGGTTCAAACCTCCATCGAGCCTCGGGCAGGGATCTTTTGAGTGTCGATAGGTTGGCTAAAGGTTCTTTTGAACCTCTATCGATAGTACACACGCAGGAGATTGTCTGTGGAGGATGAAAAGAGGTTCCTAGGAGGTTTATACCTCGGCCGAATCTCTGACTAGGCTCCTTCGAACTTCATTTCCCATTCTAGCTCTCTGCTTTAGAATTAACAGAATACTGTAATAAAAGGCAAGAGTACACTATTGGGTAGCCCAAAAGTGCATTTTTCAAGTCTAAGTATTTTTAAGGCCTTGAAAACGACAGAAACGGCAAAAAAAGTGAAAAGGCTATTTTTTAGAATTTTTTTTGATTGACTTGGTTGCCGTGTGGTTTTGGTCATTTTTTAACAATTTACCTTGTTTTGGTCCCTGGTCTGGGCAAAAAGAGTCCTAATATGTTTTATGATCGAGAGTACTTCTCGAAATCATGTCTAAAGTGAGTGAGTGCGCGCATCTCTAATCTATAAAGCCCCTGCGCCCTCTTCGGGGGATATATATATACCCAAAGATTGACTTTTCTCTAAAAATATTTTTTAAAGTGTCCAAGGTGTTTTTTCGGCGCTACTGGCTTATACCCCCCCCCCCCCCAAAATAGCTACTTCTTATACCCCCCCCCAATCCTCGGACCTACTGGCTTATACCCCCCCCCCCCAAAAATCAAGATTTTAGGAGTGGTCAAAACATATTTTTAAGCAATAATTCGCCATAAAAGGTCCAGAAAAGCAATTAAAATAGGTTCAAGGGCTGTAGGGGAAGGGACAAAACAGGGGCCACTTCTATAGTGCCTATAGTACCAAGAGTGTTAATTCTCTTAGCGTTGAAGTCACTTTCAAACCCAGCCACTTGTGGTGCACGTAAAAGTATAACTACTCGAAATGATCGGACCGATCAGCCGGGTGGATCCTGATGGTTGTCGTGTAAATTTGGACGGGCTGAGCCTCTGGCTCGTAGCCCAGGCCTGAAGAGGGGGGAAACCCTTTTCGGTCGTAAAATCAAAGATGTTGAGCATAGTTTGAATACTGGGCCTACCGCATAAATAACTCTGGTATGCATGTTTTTTCATGCATCCAGAGTCGCTTTCGAGTGATTTGTGTCTAAGGTATGTGGGTGTGCGCATCTCAACTCCAAGCCCCAAGCCCCCTGCCCCCGAAGGGGGCGCAGGGGCTTGAGAGTTAGAGATGCGCACACACTTACCTTAGACATGATTCCGAGAAGTACACTTGATCATAAAATGCATATAGAGTCTATTTTTGCCACGGCCCGAGTTGAAAAACATGGTAAAGCAGCTAAAAAAAAGTGGCCCCTGTATTATTCCTTCCCCCCCAATACAGCCCATAATCCTTTTAAATTGCTTTTCTGGACCTTTTATGGCGAAATTATTGCTTAAAAATGTGTTTTGACCACTCCTAAAAATCTTGATTTCTGGGGGGGGGGTATATGACAGTAGGTCCGATTTTTGGGGGGGGGGTATAAGCCAGTAGCGTCGTTTTTTCTTTTCTAAAAGTAATGGAAAATTATTTTTAGTGATAATTTTGGCCAGCGACAGATTGCGACATTTCAAATTGCGACAATTCAAATTGCGACAATTTGAATTTCGACAAATTCACATTGCGACTGGCCATGAATATAACTGTATGGTTATCTTTTACAAGCTTACGAGTTTCGTTGACTTAAAATGATTACAAAGGTACAGTTAATACTTTCTCTCGTCTTAAGGGTCGGAAGTGTCTTGAGTTAATCATGATTGAAGTCACTTACTGACTTTCTTTCAGATCAGAATAGATGTCTTTCCGATGTTCCTTCGATGTTCGGTGGTGAGGATAAGATGGTTCTCGACTATACTATCTCGAGTCTTCCGCAAATTTTTTTGAATTTGCAGCCTGACCAGATGACCAAAATGCTTCTTTCCTCGACGAGATCTTCTTGATTTGTTGAAGTAGCAGTCCTCCAGTTTTTCTGGTGCATTTCCAAGACCACCTATTATCTCGAAGGCGTGCTCGACGGAAACTCATCGAATATCCATTGCAGAACCAAGCAGATTTCCTCTTTCAGTGTAATAGCTGTCCATATCTAGAAAATTAAAACAAAGATCACATGAGTGGAATTTTTTAAAGAAATAATAGAAACACGTGGAACAGGAGCTTATTTAGATGACAGAAATTTTCAGAACGTAGAACTTATTATTGTCGCAATCCGAATTTGTCGCAATTTGAATTGTCGCAATTCGAATTTGTCGCAATTTGAATTGTCGCAATTTGAAATGGACAATACTTTTTCTCCGCCTAATTTACTTCTTTTTCCGCCTAAAACACTTTTTTCTCCGCCTAATTTACTTCTTTTCCACCTAATTTACTCTTTTTCCGCCTAATTTTGATTCTCGACACGAAATCAACCATTTTAAAATTTTTTTGTGTGAAATTCAGGGTGGGCAAAGACCAGATGGCTGGAGACCCACTCCGGAATGGCCAAAAGGCCAAAATTATTGGTTTTTTGGGGTTTAGTGAAGGGGGAGTAAACTTTTTGAGAAAATCGATTGAGCGAATCAGATTTCGGGTCCGATCGGCTTAATCGCTCAGAATTCCAGGTTATGGTGGTTTCGAGTTGTTCAGGGTGGAGTTGTGGGCGATTAAGCCGATCGGACCCGAAATCTGATCCGCTCAATTGATTTTTCTCAAAAGTTTACTCCCCTTTAGTAAACCCCCAAAAACCCAATAATTTTGGCCTTTTGGCCATTCCGGAGTGGGTCTCCAGCCATCTGGTCTTTGCCCACCCTGAATTTCACACAAAAAATTTTTAAAATGGTTGATTTCGTGTCGAGAATCAAAATAAGCGGAAAAAAGAGTAAATTAGGCGGAAAAAGAAGTAAATTAGGCGAAGAAAAAAGTATTGTCCATTTGAATGTCGCAATCTGTCGCTGGCCATAATTTTACCATAAAAGGACAGGAATAGTAATTTGAAGGGGCATGCTCGCCGCCGATGGAATATTTTTAAAGGTGGGTACCAGTGAAATTCAAACGAGAATCAAAATCTCGCCTTTTAGTAAGAGTCAAGAAAACTATCGCTTCCAATACGGCCGAAATTAAACGGCCCGTCAAAATTTTTATTTTATCGCATTAGCAAACTATCGTGCCAATACCAATTCACTAAAACTTGGTGTTTTTTCTGACTGAAATTTTTATTGTCGTTGTAATCATAGCTGTGTTAGTCTCAAAAATTTGCCGTAATCTCAGCTTTTGAATGGTACCAAATATGCAATGGAAAAAACAATTAATTGCGCTAAATTTATTGATTTACACTGGTTATAATGTTTCTGGTAAAGGACAATACTTTTCTCGAGTCCATAGCATTTCCCTTATGTTTACTTCAATTTTCGGCACTTTTGTCGTTTGGCACCCCCTCTAAATTTTCGAAAATTAGCCCAAAAACACGTTCTAAACTAGTTTTTCTGTTTTTTACTATGAAAAAACATAAATGATCAGTTGCTAATCAAAAAAACCAACTCTTTTTTCAAAAAATTGACTTCAACTCGGCAAAAATAGATGGTCTTTTAGGGTATTTTTTGTTGATTTTTTAGGCTTAGGCATCTAGGATTAGGCCAGGGTAGGCCAGCGTATGTTAGGAAGGCTCAAAAATGCTTTTCGAACACTAAAGAAGTGAGACAACATGTTTGAGTCCGTCATAACATACGCTGGCCTACCCTGGCCTAAAAAGCCTAAGCCTAATCTACATATGTGACCGAAGTTTAGTCAAAAATTCCCTGGAAAGATCATTTACTTTAGGATATTTTAAGAACCATTGCCGTCTACGGCACGGAAATTTGGACTTTTTGAATTGGCGGGGGCAGCTAAATTACTGCGAAAATATTTTTTCAATATTTTTAGTTCCAAATTAAATTTTTCCAAAGTTTGAACGATCCACTAGTCGAGCCCAACGTTGCTTGACATTGCCAGATCGGACATTATCTGACACAACCACTGCACTACAACTTACTTATAGTTCTGGAAGACTAGCTTCGACCAATACGCATAAATTATAATTTGAAATGAAAATAAATAAATAATTCAAAAAATATTTTCGCAGTAATTCAGTTGTCCCCGCCAATTCAAAAAGTCCAAATTTCCGTGACCGTAGACGGCAATGGTCCTTTAAGTCAATTTTTTGAAAAAGAGTTAGTTTGTTACTAACAAACTGATTATTTGTTATCGTATTGAACAGAAAAAACCAGTAAAGAACATAGTTTTAGGTAACTTTTCGAAAATTTATAGGAGGGCCCAACGACAAAAGTGCCCAATTTTTTCTATGTTTAAATGGAAGAGCTGTGATTTTTATATTCGCAGATTTATTTTTTACAAAAATTTAAGCTATACAGTTTTCCAAGCTAGTTATATAGGGTATTCGCTACTAGCGCCAAAACCTTATACCATATTCACTCCATTAACTCCCCATGGGGAGTTATTTTTCAACCGCTGAAAATTTTGAAATTCTTTATCAAAATGGCACTAATTCTGAAATCCTAGTGAAAACCAAGGGTCAGGATTATTAGAGAGAGTGCTATAGGATCATATTAATTACAAGTAATCTTTTTAATAACTGACTTCACTTATCTAAATATTCATTAGTCATGTTCCGGAGAGTTTTTTTCGCAGAGTTTAGACAAATTAGTTTTGTCTACGGATTGCGCGAAAAAATCGCGATATTGCGTCCATGTGCGATATCCATGATACCGGCAAAATCTCTGATTTTTCTATGACCTCATTTTCTTTTCTGATTACACTTTCACAAGTAAACCACCACGCTGAGTATCATAGATTTTCGCAATTTTCACACAGAGACGCGATATCGCAATTTTTTCGCTCAGTCCGTAGACAAAACTCATTTGTCAGAACTGTGGTTCTGACAAATATGGTTTTAATTCCTCAAATGGTTTTAATTCCTCTAGGTTTGCTGGATATTTTCTAGAAGGTCTGAATACCGTGCAGATGTATCCGATACTTTTCGAATGTTTTGGGTATGCCATTGGTAGTTTGGGCACCATCTGAGCTCTAAAGGTGGCTTAGGCACCTTTGCGGTGGTTTAGTGAACCCACCTTTGCTTAAAATAAATTTTGCACACATTGCAGCTGAAAAAAATTTAAATTGCCTAAGTTGAACTTCTTTTGGGAGGAATCTAAAACTGCGAATTTGCAACTTTTTTCATACTCTTTAGTTATAATTAGCAAAAGAAAATACGAGATGAATTAATTTTCACGACCCTTTTTTACCGTTCACACTGGTTGCACCTACTGTCTTCACACATATTGTCCACCCTTACGGGGTACCTACCCCTACTGAAAAGCCTACCTACGCTACCGGACACTCACCATATTGAAATACAATATTTCCTGTAATAGGGCGGCGACCGCCGTATTTTTCTAACCAAATCGGAAAAAATTTGAGGTGGATCTCAAGATTTTTGGGTCAAAATCCGAAATTCAAAAAGCGGAATGGGTAAAGCTCGTGGGAGATAAGAAAACGCAAAAACAAATTTGCAAAATGTTTACTGTGCTGACATATAGGTCCTCAAAGTCAAAGTAGCCGCCTTATAAGAGGGGGCCACCCTATCACTGGAAATACGGTACTTACATACCAAGTTTAGTCCTGACAAACCGATTTATGCATGTGATCTTGGGTATGGAAAATGATTTGTTTTTGAAATTGACTAAAATTTGATTTTCAGACCAGCCAGTTTGCTTTACCGGTGTTTCCATAAGAGATTTTCTTGTTCGGATTGATAAAATCGCAATTTCAGTAAAAAAAAGTACTAAGAAAACTAATTTCCCACAAGATTTCAAGCTAGAAAAGATAGGCTGTTTTTGAATTTGATCAACTTTCGATTGTTATACGGTGGCTACAATGAAGGTACGAGGTAGAGGTGTGAGTGAGGTCGGGCGCGACAATGGAGGTGTGAGGTAGATGTTACACTGGCCACAATAGTCTCAAACCAAATTATATTTTAAAAAAGCTTATTTTGTTGTTTCTGAACCAGTTTTGACTTTTCTGTTCTTCTTGCTAGTACTTTTTCGTGGTCAGGTTGGGTAGTTCGGTGGTCATGTAGGGTAGTTAGGTGGTCAGGTACTACCAGGTCGCTGGTACCAAGTAGATTACTCCAGTGGTAGTACCCAGTAGTGGTACCAGATAAATGTACCCAGTAGGGGTATCAATATGAATGTACCAACCAATTTGGTTTGGTCTACACTTTTCAAGTTCGTGCCTTTAAAATTTTTGTGGAATTTAAATTTTTCAGTTGAACCTCCCAAACCGAGTGGTTGTCCACTTGGATCAAAAACTTTTTTACGTTTTTTATGTTCAAACCCTGTTTCTGGACTTATTCGGGGACGCTGAAGATGGTTTAACAGTGGTGAAATGCCGTTTTCTCGGGTATTGTTTGAGTTTTGGGCAATAATTGATGTTACCAAAACTAAAAAATACCTGAGAAAATGGCATTTTACCACAGTCAAACCATCTCAGCATCCTCGAATTAGTCCAGAAAACTGTTTTTGGAACCCGAAAGTAAAAAAATTTTTGCTCCAAGTGGATGACCACTCGGTTTGAATGGTTCAAACTGAAAATTTTGAATTCCCGCATAATTTTTTAAAAGGCACGAATTTTAAAAGTGTAGACAAAACCTAATTTTGAGGCTTTTTGGCAGTTCGGGTGGTTTGGAGTGGAGGTTTTTTGGGCTTATATTGTCATATAAATGAAGTTTTCGACAGAATAAAATGGATCTTGGAAAAAAATTTTAACCGAGGTGCGAGGTCGAGATGCGAGATCATTGTAGCCACCCTGACCTCACCACACCTCGACCTCGCACCTCCATTGTAGCCACTATCTCGCACTTCGACTCACACCTTTCTCTCACACCTCCATTGTAGCCAGGCATTAGACCAGCAGGTGGATATCCACTCTAGCCAGTGGTACCCACCCTAAGGTTTGGCGTTTAAACGATTTTGGCATAATAAACACAATTACAGTCATAACAAACCAAATTACCCAATCACATGTAAAAGTATTGACCTAATAAGAGTATCTACTGCCAAGCAAGCTGCGTCAGTTAGCAGCATGGCGCAGCGGTAAGTTTGGAGTTGAAAAAATTTAGGTCTCAAGTTCGACTCCCACAAGTGGTGCAGCGAATTTTCCGAAGTTCGAAGGAGCTTAAAAAGAGGTTCAGGTAATTGACGACTACCCTACAAGAGTATCGAGCGAGGCTCGTGAGAGGTTCAGGATAGGGTGTAAAATAGAAGACAGCATATGAAGTGCACCCCCCTTGAAGTGCACCCCTGTAGTGCACCCCCTCTGCTAGGGGGGTGCACTACGGGGGGTGCACTTCAGTCATTTTTCGTATATTTTTTATGTTTTTGTCTTGAAGGGAAAGTCATAATTTTATTTAGAGATGGGAACAAACAATATATTGGTATTGGATATGGGGGTATTGGGTCAAATAAAGGCGTTAATATTGGTATTGGGATATTGGTTGGTGACTTCGAAAATATTGGTATTGTATTGGGTTGACAAAGATATTGGGTGCTAGATAATGAAATTTTGGCTTGAGTTCAGAATCCCCCCACGGGGACTGATCAGATCGAGAAGATAACATCATATTCGTGTTTCTCGACCCCGATTTCATGAGAAAGCCGGCTGTTTTTTTGGTTCTGAGAAAAAAATTTTTTTTCGATCCACAGGGGGGGTATCATGGTTTTTAGTCAAAATTTGAAAAATTTGAATTGGCGCCTTTTGAATTTTAGAGGGATTAAGGCTGTATAGGGAGGGGAAGGGAATAAAAGGGGGCACTAATGACTAAGGGCCCACTAACAAGAAGATGTTGAACATAGTTTTGAATACTGGGCCTACCGCATAAATAAACTCTGGTATGCATGCTTTTTCATGTATCCAGAGTCACTTTCGAGTGATTGTGTCTAAGGTATGTGGGTGTGCGCATCTCAACTCCAAGCCCCCAAGCCCCCTGCGCCCCCGAAGGGGGCGCAGGGGCTTGAGAGTTAGAGATGCGCGCACGCACTTACCTTAGACATGATTCCGAGAAGTACACTTGATCATAAAATGCATATAGAGTATCTTTTTGCCACGGCCCAGTTGAAAAACATGGTGAGGCAGTCGAAGAATACAGATATTTCAATTTATAATGTTCTGCCATAAAAGTGGCCCTTTTTATTCCCTTCCCCTCCCAATACAGCCTCAATCCCTTCAAAATTCAAAAGGCGCCAATTCAAAAATTTCAAATTTTGACTAAAAAACCATGATACCCCCCCTGTGGATCGAAAAAAAATTTTTTTCTCAGAACCAAAAAAAGCCGGCTTTCTCATGAAATCGGGGTCGAGAACACGAATATGATGTTATCTTCTCGATCTGATCAGTCCCCGTGGGGGGGGGGATTCGAAACTGCAACCGAAATTTTTCCAATGGAAATTTCAAATTTTCACTCATATTTCTCATTTTTTTTGGTCTAATGGATGACATTAAACAAATTTTTTTATTATTATTTCATTGACTCACTTAAATTGTTTTTTTTTTCAAAGAAAAAAATTTAAAGGCGGTGTGTACTTCAGGTCCGCAATATTTAAAAAGTTATCTCGAGCGGAAAGTCATTGCAAACAAATTTGTGTTTCTTCTTAACACCATCTTCATCTGCAAATATCAACGGTCTGACAATTTTCTGAATCACTAAATCAATTATTTTGAAAATTTGCAAGGCAAATAAACAGCTGCAGCATGGCTTCAGAGGAAACTCATTTTTTAATTTTGGAACTTCTTACAACCAGGAACGACATTTTTTCGCAGCTAGACTGGTAAACAGTCAGATCTTGTCGCCACCAAGAAGTCTTTGACTGCGAACTACGTATTAAATGATATCCAGTGTGGAAACACGCTCGAATCAAGAACATAATCCAGATAGATAAAGATGGACGCTTGATGATTTGAGAAATGCACTCTCAACTCCAGGCCCAGTTTTGCTAAAGCATATTCTACCAGGATTAGAAGAAAGAGGGAGCACGGAGCTCTGCTAGAAGGGTCAATGCTGGAGCAGTATTCTTGCACAGAGATAAATTTCATAAGAGATATGTTTTAGCGGCTTTCTGATCAAGACAAATTTCGAATATTGCGGACCTAAAGTACACACCCCCTTTAACGAAAATACTTTCCTATACTTAAAAGTTTATGGTGACTATAAAAAACTAATGTCAGAAGTTCTGACCAGAAGTGATTTTTTTTGACAAAATCGAGTTTTCTTTTCCACAATTGTGCAACACAATAACAAGATTTATTTAAAATGATTTCTCCACATTCGACAGCTGGTGCAATAAAATTAATTTTTCGTCCAAGAATCAGTTCGCCCAATTTTAATTAGTCCGAAATTCGGATCGTCTGAAATTTAATTCGTACAAACTTGAGTTTAAAATTTCTCGATTATCGGATTTCCAAGCACACTTCAACTAATATCTTGATAAAAACCGGAATGAATCAATTTTCGTTTCTTTAGGCCAAAAATCAGTTCTGCGTGTTACTTAATCGAGATTAGACTAAATTAGGAACTTTATTTAATGTTTTGGTGAAGAAATAGACTTTTGAAAAAATATTGGTATTGGGCAATATATTGGGGTCTACATCTTTGAAATATTGGTATTGGTATTGGGTCTAGAGAGGCCAAAAAATATTGGTATTGGTATTAGGCAAACGCAAATGCCCATCTCTAATTTTATGTATTTTCAACCAAAATATGACTTTTTGCCTTAGGGGACCAAGGTGAATGCTTTAAATTTTAGGTAATTTGCAAATACAGTTGCAGATACTTTACCCACTCCAACTTTAAAATACCTTGCTACTCTTTCGTATATCTCACTTTCTTTAACCTCGCGGTACCTGAAAAAGATACTTTCACGTGTAATTGAAATAATTAAACTTTTTTTTGCTTTAGCGCTCTCTACGCAGAGTACATAATCATGTTGTTTCGTGCCATAAATTTGGGAGTACGGTATAAAGCACTTGATAATGAGAGGATCTTCGGTGTTTAGCCGATGTTACGGTTTTTTTGTGGTGCAACATTTGAGCCGTATATTACAATTGATTAGTTTTATACAGGGCTGGTATCTTAATTTTTTGCAAAAAGTACATTTAGGGTATTTTGGTGAAACATGCTATTTTACACAGTCCTTATTGCTCTTTTGTTGCTAAAAAAACATTTTTGATATAAAAATCTAAAAATAAATAAGATTTAGGGTCTCAAAATAAGTAGGAGTCTTATTAATGAGTACAGATACCAGCTTTGGTTTAATGCAATTCAATTACTTGCGGGCGCAATAAGTATCAAATAACTTTATTAATGAACTTTTTGAAGACTATTCTCAGAACCATAGATTCTTCCCAATGTTCCCTGGGTTGTCTCTAAGCCACCTAGAGGGCACAGAAACTATCGAAAATATATGTAACCATCTAAATATTATAAAAAATAGGTGGTGGTGTATTGTACGGAACTGGTGCACAATATGCGCCACATTTTTTTTTCTTGAAAAATGCCTTGGTCCCCCCTGTTGTCTTGAAGGTCCTCCCTGTCCATTGGAGTTATGATAATATTGTGATCATGGTGATTATGGTTAACATGATCACCTTGAACATAGTCACCTTCAAACAACAGGGGGACCAAGGCATTTTTCAAGAAAAAAAATGTGGCGCATATTGTGCACCAGTACCTATTGTACCCAGATTACTCGCATATGCATAGATATTGGTGGTACTCTTTTTCTTTCACATTTCAGTACCGGTAGTGTTGTAAGTATCACCGGTGTAGAAATTTTCAAAGTCGGTGCCCTGAGCTGGTGCCGGTGCCGAAATTTTCGAAGTCGGTGCCGTGAGCTGGTGTCAGTGCCGTAATTCTTAGATTTGCAACACAGCTCTCATTATTAAAAAATTGAAATAAGGCTCTTTGGAATATAAACCGATTTCGATAAACATGGTAGTTGTGAATAAGAGTGCATAAGAGGATAATTTTCGCTTTTCCTAGGTCACAGGTTCAATTCTCTTTGGGCGCATTTTTTATTTTTCTAGGTTATTGGCAGTCGAACCACATGGATAGTACCTCAAATAATTTTTTTTTATGCGACTGATATAATGTGCAAGACAACTAGCTTGATCTTAAGCTTATGTGAAATAACGTTTGAATGTAAATGAATACTTGAAAGACAGAAAGACGTAAATTAAAGATATTTCACTGAATGAATCCGAACAGGGCTCTTGGTCGAATGTATATAGAAGCTTTGGCTTGAAATATAGTTGAATACCTTCTAACCAACAATTCACCTTGGTCCCCTAAGGCAAAAAAGTCATATTTTGGTTGAAAATACATAAAATTATGACTTTCCCTTCAAGACAAAAACATAAAAAATATACGAAAAATGACTGAAGTGCACCCCCCCGTAGTGCACCCCCCTAGAAGTGCCCCCTTGAACTTTCGCTGGAAGTTCAATTGAACTTCAATGGAACATGCGTTGACGTGTATAAGTGCTCCTTTGAGCCTCCCACGAACCTGCCAGAAAATATCAGTGTACTCGTTATCCGTCAGTAATTTGGTGGTGAGATTCAGGCATATTTCACTATTTTTTGAGTTCACAAGTTTGAGAGCTCTTTCTTCCTTTGATTGTTGCAATGAAAAAGTCAACCATTTTAAAGAGATCATATAGGCTTTATTATCCAGCGAACAAACAAGAGTAAATTACAGCGAGGTACAATAATACAACAATGTGAAAAAGAGTTTATTAATGTGTCTATAAATCATACTTTATTTGACATAAGTATAGTCGATTGCTTTTAATATATAGCTATGGCAGATTGGAATATGAGGTTGTCTCAAATTTGGTGGTTTTCGCCTCGGTCTCCACTGTTGTTTTTGGCTTGAGCTTAGGCCTTGTACTCAGCTTTGAGGTAGGTCAGCTTTCATTGTAACAGACTCAAAGATTTTTTTCATTTCGGAAAACATGTTTTAGTCCGTTCTAACTACGCTAGCCTACCCTGATCCTTAGAACAAGCTAAAAACAGCAGCGGGTGGGGACAAGGAAATAAACGTACGAACTTTTGAAACAATCCGACATTTTTTAATTGAAGAAAATATTTGTTGTTTTATGAAAGCCCAGCAAAGTCGACAGAAGAAACACTAAAAGTATCAATGAGAGCGGTGAGCATACAAATTGCACTAATATCTAATAAATTTATTGCTTGCAAGAAAATGTTAAAAGTTTTTGTTGTCTACTAGAAGGGGTGAAATAAATAGTCTCTGTCTAATTCCAATATAATCTGCCTAGGGAATGTGTTTGCATCTCGAATCAGTGCTTCCATTTATGTTCATCCGCAGCTACTTCTTTGATTCAAAAATGGAATTTAAATCTCCTGCCAACATCAAAAAGGATTGGGGATGAAGGCAAGCAGTATAAGTATGCCGATGATAATAAGGATGGTCAGGCATACGAAAATTATGATCTTCTTCTGAAAATTTGTAAACGAAGTTAGTAAGTTGAACCGGAGCAATAAGTTATTGGCTATAATAGCAATGTAATAGCAAAACGAAATTAAACATGCCACAATAAATAAAACTAGAAAACCACAAACACAATGATCAGTAAACAACTGCAAAGCTTCGCTGTTAAAGTGTGAGTTAAAATTACAGCAACAACATCTGCATGTACAGCTGCAATTACGATTTTGTAAACGTGTTTTCGAAAAGCTTTAGTCTAGTTTTATTTCTATTTTTAGAGCATAAAGATAATATGCTTTGCAAGAAATTCCCATTTCCTAATCTTGTTCCATATGATCAATGCTTAAAGGGAAGGTATTTTTTGGTGCGTAGACGTTGCCGTGATTTTGCAATTTTTTTAATTCGAGTTTTTAAAAATTTTTTTCGCGGTCCTTAGGTGCGCTTGCCACTTTGCGCCTAAGACTTCGCCTTAATTTGAAAAAATTTAAAAAATACAAAAAAATAGTCAAAGTAAATAATTTAAAAAAGCGTGAGATCAAAAAATATCCCAAAGGCGCGCTAATGCCCCTATGCCCATTTTTGCAGCGACGTAAAACCGTGCTCAACTTTACTGAGAACGTGTGCTATTTCAAAATTTAACAAAGAAATTAAATTAGTACGAATCATCATAATCGAAAACACTTAAACATCAAGATGCTTAATGTTGAGAGTGGAGCTCCTGCTGTGTTTTCCTGAGCTGGACTACGGATGAGAAGACAAGAGATTGTTGGCTAATAGTTCAAAGAAATGGAGTGCATAGTCTTTTTTCTATAGTTGATGTGAATCGGACTTGGAGTAAACCGTCACAGAACATTACATGGAAAAAAGTTAACCTAGGTCTAATTACAGCATAAAAGTGTGGATTATCAACGATAAAACAACTAAAATTTCACGAATTCAAACGTTTTTCTAGTTTTAAAACAACGGAACGATTTTAAGGACCATTGCCGTCTACGGCCATGAAAATTTGGACTTTTAGAATTGGCGGGGGGCAGCTGAATTACTGTGAAATATTTTTTGAAATATTTAATTATTTTCTTTTTAATTATAATTTATATGTATTGGTCGAAGTGAGTCTTCTGGAACTATAAGTAAGTTGTAGTGCAGTGGGTTTGTTAGATCTTGTCCGGTCTGGAATCTCAAGCAACGTTGGGCTCAACTAGTAGATCGTTCAAATTTTGGAAAATTTAATTTGCGAACTAAAATATTTTCGCAGTAATTTAGCTGTCCCCCGCCAATTCAAAAAGTCCAAATTTCTGTGGCCGTAGACGGCAATGGTCCTTTATCAGGGATGAAAAAAAACTTTTTGAAAAAGTATATTTTCCTAAAAAAGTACAGTTTGACTATTTTTGAAGAGAAAAGGTCATTTTATCCAGTGCTTATTGCTGTTTTGAAGCGAAAAAAAAAGATTTTGACTAAATTTTAAAAAATAAAAAGGATTTGGGTTTTTAAGAAAGTACAAATCTTTTTAAAGACTACGATTTCCATCCCTGATTTAAAATAATTTTTTTTGATGAAAAAACTTTTTTTGTGAAAGCATTGTTTGATAAAATGATTTTTTGCTAAAAAACCTTTCAATGAAATGGTTTTTCGATGATATGAACTTTTCGATTGAATGACTTTTTGCTAAAAAAACTTTGGATGAAATGGCCGTGTCCCCTTTTTACAATTCTGCAATTGATGGCTTCATACCCAAATTGCAAGAATTCGCAAGGACCACCAAAATATTTTTAGGCATTATAATGAATTCATCTGAAATTTCCTGCATATTTTTTACAATTTTTAAAAAAACATTTGATATAATGGCGGCATCCTACGTAGGACAACTTTTAATTGTCTTTTTATGTAATTCTAATTTGTATTGGATATTTATTTTTTGGTGCAAATTGAATCTTTTTTGATGCAAATATTTTTAAGATTTTGGTTTTGCGTTTTTTTATCAACTTTTTAACCTTTTTTAACCTTTTTCGACAAGTGATAACACCATCAGGTAGCCCTGAGACTCTAGTTTCTTACGAGATATCATTCGCTGCAATATCTTTGTGAAATGTGTCGCAAAAAAGTAAAGTAAACGCAAAAAAGTAAAAAAAGTTTTTTCTGACCTCTTTCATACTTTTACTTTTATGTGATATATTTACGGAGATTTTTCGGTAATTATGGCTTTACAGAAACTAGAATCGCATGGTTACCTGATGGTCTAATCATTTTTTTTGAAAAAGATTGAAAAATTTATAATATACAGGGTGGCCCATTATAAGCGCCATAGTCAATTTTAGTCATAACTTTTTAAATTCGCGCTTTTTCGACGAGATTTTTTTTGGAAAGAGGAGACTCCGGAAAAGAGAATGGTACCAACATGTAACTAACACTTTATCCAGAACATAAACAAAGTCAACAAAACAAAAAAACTACATTTTCAACAAATTTCAAAGAATTTTCACATTTTTAATTTCTTTTTTTTTGCTCTGTGCTTCTTCCATTTACCGCCAGGCAGTATTCCAGTCATCGTTCGTAGGCTCCTATGGCTCTATCGATCATATCCTGCGCAGTTCTGTGAAGGCGCGCTCGATTCTTCTGCGGAGTTCAGCCATCGAAGCAATTGGAGTCGTGTAGACGCGACTCAAGACAAAGTCAATCAAACCAAAGGCAATCGAAAAATCGAACCTTCAATCAAATCTAGCATTGCAATGGAGTGCTCCGTGCGCTTGTTCCGATCCACTTCCTTGATCTCCTGATGAATCTGCGGTTTGTACGGATGAAATTTGGTCTCCTTCAAATTCGCTGAATTTGCAGAATTGGAAATTCCCAACAATAAAAACTAGGAGAAAATGAAAGTTTGGTATTATTCTCTTTCCCGGAGTCTCCTCTTTCCACAAAAAAATCTCTTCGAAAAGCGCGAATTTAAAAAGTTATGACTAAATTTGATTAGGGCGTTTATAATGGCCCACCCTGTATATATAAAACGCAAAACCAAAATTTGAAAGCAAATCTGCACCAAAAAGAAATCATTTTGCACCAAAAAACTATTATCCATTTGTATTCACAAACTACTAGAAGGCCCTGCCTGTTGAAAATGACTACTGCGATCGGAATTGTTGGGGTTTCCTCGAGAATCAACAAACAACCTTGGAGAATATAAAAAAAGATTTGAGACCCCGAAAAAAGGACAAATATTTTTAAAAAAGACAGATCGAAACCCTGTTTTTACCATTTAAAGTTTTGGATTGTCAACATATCTATTATTAGTACATCGAACACTGTTCATATTGCACAAAAACATCAAAGACAAAAAAGTGTATTAGTAGTAACATAACAAATAGACATTTGTCCCATATTTATTAAAAATAAAAACCCGAAAAGATAAAGCTATCACAGTAGTAACACAACAACTAAATGGACCACACAAACTGACACAAAATATATCACATTAACAGCAGCATGGATTAGTTGAAGCGAAGTTAGGCGGTAGTGACATTTGCAGAATTCTTGAGAGCAATGTTCCATTAGTGTTATTGGTTTGGATGGCAGGTGGTTTGGTGTCTGCTGTTAGCGGTGCTGCTGGATCGGATATTAAGCTTGCTGGTTGGTTAGCGTCGGTAGCAGGCTTTGGACTGCCGCTCGATGGGATCATGATCATCAGGTAGAGGATGATGCCACCAATCAACACCAACAACACAACCACTGCCACAATTATGCACAACATCTTCTTCTGCAATACACATCACACAATACAGACAGTTAATTTAGAAAAGCTGTTAGATTTGATATTTTTGTTAGTAAAATAGTAGTGCTTAGCGGTGCTGGTGGTAATGCGAAACAGTTGTAGATTAACAGATTTTTACTTAGGGAAATTATATAATAAGGAAGGAAAAAAACTTGTTAGTGGCATTGTGTTTTGGACTGGAATGCAAATATGTATTTGCCAAAAGCACGTTTTAACTACTTTTGAAGAAAAACTCATTTTATCGAGTGCATATTGCCATTTTGAAGCAAAAAAAGATTTTGAGGTAAAACATTAAGAGTTGTTCGAGTTGAGGTATGCGAGTAGGGTTGTCGAGCCGAAGGCTCGAAATCGAGACTTTTTTCCGAGCTTCCAGCCGAACCCACGAAAAATTTCGAGCCGAGTCGATCCGTCGAGCCGAGGCCTCGAATTTTTTGAGAGCTCGACAACCCTATATGCGAGTTAAGGGATTTTACCGAAAATATCGACGGGTTGACCATCGCCCTTAAAATTATTTAGCACCACCCAACAACATATTTAAAGGACCATGGTTTTTGAACGCAGCGGCATTTCTGAAATTTGAATCGCGGGGGACACTTTTTTATTCCGAAAATATTTGTTTGAATAATTTTTTATTTTCATTTAAAATAAAGATTTTATGTTTTAGTTCAGGAATATCTGTAAATTATTATGATCAGTTATGGTGTAGTGAAAGTACGTAAAAGCCCAAGTGCACCCCCCCCTCCAAAGAGTATTTTTTTCTAAGCGTCCTATTTTGGTTTCCCTTGATTTTTTTAAGTTTTCTTTTTTGCAATGTGTAGCGCGCTAACTTAGGCTTAGGCCTTAGGCTTAAGGCTTAGGCGAAAAAAAGTCAGCTTAGAGAAAAATACTCTTTGCAGGGGGGTCCACTTGGGATGCTGTCGTGAAAGTAGGCTAAGTTGTCCGATCTGGCAATGTCAAGCACCGTTGGGCTCGACTAGTAGATGGTTCGAAATTTTGATGAAATTTTAGAAGCATACAACAAATAATTTAAAAATTAATTGTTGAATAGTTTCGGAGTAAAAAAGTGTCCCCCCGCAATTCAAATTTTGGAAATGCATGGTCCTTAAACATCACATATTCATCAACACCAGCACCACCGAACACCAGCATCACCACTCACCACAACAACAACAACACCAAGATATTTATTGCAAAAGTTACCTACCCTTCTAGCTTTGCTCTGGTACTGCACGGCTTTCTTGTATCGGCCACAGCCCTGTCCACAAACTCCTGTTAAGTTAAATAGATATATTGAGGAATGTGACATGGAATAAGCACTCAATTACCTTGGCGTGCTCCACGTTGTATTCTATTCTATCTACCATTTCTCCCTAAAAAAGGTATTTGGAGTAAATGTAGCAGCGGCAGCAGAGACACATACCTGAGACTCCACCAGCATGGCCATGTCCATAAACATGTCATGTAGCTCGCGTATACTGGACTCTAACTTCATAATGTCGTTGTGCCTGGCTTCTATATCTGCCAGAGTCTGTTTGGCTTGTTGGGTGTCGGTGATTATGCCCTAAATTGTGGATGGCTGAGTAATATAGTGATCGAATGATGGACCACTAACCTGAGTAAACACGCCTGGATTGCCACTTTCGATCATTTCCTCCAAATCCTCATCACCCACTTGTTTACCCGCTAGAAAAGTTCGGTTATAATAAAAAAAATATTTACAGAAACTTTTGGTAGCATCTGTGCTTTATATTAAAAAAAATAGTCGAACCTGGATATAACAGCAGCCTTGAGGACTAGCTGGAGGTGCCGCTATATCGATACTCAACTGTGATATTTTTAGATGATTTTCAACTGGCTTTCTTATTATGTTTTTCAAAGGCCGTAAGTACTTTCCCCGTCAAATTATTCTTCTACCCGTCAAATTATTCTTTTACCCCGTCAAATCGTAAAATATTTTTTCTCTTGAGTATTTTTAACCTTCAAAGTTTTTACATCAAAATGTAGCCCTAGATCTCGGCTTTCTAACAAGCTATCGACTGAATTTCTAAAATTTCAAAAAGTTGGAGAAAAAAATCTTTGTATGGACCAAATTTTTTGAAAAATTTGCTCCATACAAAGACTTTTTTCTCCAAATTTTGAAATCTTAGAAATTCAGTAAATAGCTTGTTAGAAAGCCGAGATCCAGGGCTACATTTTGATGTGAAAATTTAAAAAAAAAATAAAAACTTTTGGCGATAAAAACACATTTTTACGATTTGACGATCCCTAGGTGTCACTATACCGGGGTGTCACTATATCCAGGTAAGGTTTTTGTCGGCAACCAAATCGGGCCCGGGTATCACTATATGGGTGTCACTATATCGGGTGTCACTATAAAGAGTTCGACTGTACAATCGGTATCAGAGTGCTATTTGAAAGGGCATTGAAATATTTTCACTGTCGCTATTAAAAATTGATATTGTCTTATCTAAACTGTTTTTTGTTTCTGCTTCACTGAAATGTTGAAACAGTTGTTACCAAACTATATATTTACCCTATTTTATTCCCAATAATTTCAAAAACTGCACTAAACCTACCAATATCAAGTTGCTTTGGATTCTGCCCTTGCAGCGTTCTCTGTAGTCTGTTTGCGTCTTGTTGTAGTCAGTCATCACCTCCACAACTTCCTGGACAGAGTGGACTGCTGGGTCTTGCGTATTCTGAGATCTGCCTGGGAGGATCCTCTGCTCTCTTCGTGCTCTATGTTGTTTTCAATTACTAAATTGACAATTACAAGTAGCAATGGCCACTAATTAAACAGGCAAAATACTCACGCTTCAGCTTTCCTCGAACTTTGTTAGCAGTTTTCTTGATTTCGGCCATTAGCTCGTCTAACTCTCCTTGGTCTTAGGATCATTGACAGGGTTGGAGAGGATGGCAGAGTGCTTTTTTCTTGACCTCCTCCACGTTAGAGGCGATTAGATCTATGCTGCCCCGATCTCCTCCACCTGCTCGAAGAATTCTTCCATAAACTGGCCCTGACTGGCTTCCATTTCGCCCACGTCATCTTCATGCTCTTCTTCGGATTGGGCCTGCAATACATATTTTGATTATAGTAACTGCTACCGATATTTTTTACGCGAACTAAAATTATATGATCATTTTCTGCCCGGCGAAAAGCGTATTATTTGAAAAGCGTATGCGGTGTAAATATTGCTGTATTATTTTCGATTTTTCCTACATCGGTAGACTAGAACATATTTGGCTACCTAATTATTATCCAGTGTCCTTTTTATTTTTTGGATTTTTATGTATTTCGATATAGTAGGTAAACAAGCCTAAGTTAGGTTGCTTGGGTTTTTTCTTGCAAGCATTAATTGAAAGAACTTGAAGCACCATTTTGAACAGAAAGTATTAGTTTTCAAAAAAGCGGTATGGAACTAAAAAAATTGCCTGGGGCATTTTTAATATAAACCCATTCCTGCAGCATTTTTGCGGAAAGTGCAATGTCGATTATATGCTTTTTATATCCGGGAAAATATGTGCACTCGACAAAAAATTTGTAAAAAAAATTGATGAAGGGACTTAAACAAATTATGATTTATAGTTGTGTCAAAATGTGATTGTTTGAATTTGTTCTTATTAAAAAAGGTTGGATATCATGATTTATACATTGAAGTACTTAAAGAGCATATCAGCGTGTGTGCAAAAAAGGGGGCCTAGCTATCTTTGTAATTGTCACTGTCTTACTTGTTTTGAGCTTAATCTGACATGATGACTTCAGACTAATAGAAAACACTTTTGTTAAATCAGGCAGAATTATTTCAATTTTTTAGTAAGCACTGCATTCTTTACCGGTATGCCGTCCCAAAATGCTCGAAATTGTGTTACGTAGATGGTCAAGCAAGAATAGTATCGAATTTTAAGGCATTATTAATAAGTTTACATTGTAATTTATTGCAAAACTATGGCTTATAATTTGTTTCTTATTTAATTTATGTTAATTTCAAATTCATGTAAATATGCTGCGTGATAACAAATTTAAGCGACAGAATTCAAATTTTCCGTAAAGACATTAAGTACCACCAAAATTAAGCAAATAACTAACCGCCTTTAAGGCTCCCAGTCGGTCTTTCATAGTGGTTGACTAGCTGAGCAGCGAATAATCAATAATGTTTTGATGGTGCTGATGATCAACCTGTTGCAAGTGTGGGATTCTCCAACTGAGCAAGACTTTGGGGGTGGTCTCTATGGATGTAGATACTATTGTTCAGCTGCAATCGATTTCAGTTAAATATACAAGTGTAATAATGCGACAACTAATAATTTCTCTCATATGTAGTTGGCACACTTCGCCAATCCATGGCAGCAAATAAAATGCCGCCAATTGGGAACACTTTTCTTGGTATTCTGCCACAAACAATTAACAAAATCCACACAATTTCGAGATCACAAAAATTATTTTGAATATTAGAATACACGTCAAAGTAAGATTAAGATACGCAACTATAAAGATACGACAATTTTGGGGAGCTGGTCTACACAGATTATTTTCAGCTAAATATATGAGGCTGAATGTAAAATGACGAGAAAAAATAGAAAAGAATAGTTTTCCCAGCTAAATCAGAATGTACATTGAAACAAAAGATATATTAAAATAAGGTTCACTGCATTTTTAGCACCCAGTCGAACTAATTTCTTTTGCGCTAAAATAGTTGCTCACTGATTCTATTCGAACAAGTAAGCTATTGTTTATGAAAACTAGTCAAAACATTGAATGCATCTTGAGTCAAGTTTTTTGACCAAGCAAATACAATTAAATCGACAATATTGAGAATTAAGTTTTGGGTCGAGTTGGTTTGGTTTGCGATAAAGCTGAAGCGTGTTACAAAAAAGGTCGTCAAATCGTCATAAAAAATCATCTTTTTCGCAACCAAATCAGTATGTGCCCTAAATTTTGTGAAGGATAAGACTTTTTAGTAAAATAGAAAACACCATTTTTCAATGGTAGATCTTTTCACTAAATAACTATTTTAAGAACATGTTAACTTTTGCTTCTCTTCTTCCTTGTGGTTGTTGTTTCCAAAACGCAATCTTTTAATCTTGTATGTTTGACTAAATGTTAGCTCAAAAGCCGCTGAAAATGGGATTTCGTGTTGGGCATATAAAGGCTGCTGCCGCTGCCACTGGAATATAGCGGGGAGGGGAAGGCAACCGAAAACAATTTGCCAATATACTTTTTTGGTTGCTGTTGGCTATCCGAGAATAAGAGAAAAGGAAGCAAACATTTTGGACCTCCCCTACCAAAAGAGAGAAAATAAAAAGACCAGTCAAGCAGTCGGCTAGCAGCGGCAAGCAACCACAAAACCACTCCTCCTCCAATGTTTGCCCTGGGGAAAAGCAGTGGCCAGACTGACGTTCCCCCCCCCCCGCCGCCCGGAATCAATATCTGGGCGAACGCTGCCAGGGGTGAGTGGCATAAAAGATTGCAATCTGGGGGATTAGACTGCAGTTCAAAATTTGAAAAAAATTCAAAAATAAACTAAAAATAGCGGACAAAGGAAAAATTTGAATGGAATTTTGACAAAGATGATATTTGGTGAGGTCATTGAATATTCTCACTTGGTTTTTTGGTCTTGCGGAGTATATTATTGAGCCTTACTTATCAAAGACCTCACAAATCAAACGAATATAGTCCATGATTGCTCATCCTATCTAAATAAAGAACCAAGTGCATGACGTAGCCTCAATAGGTCTCACAAATTGTTCTATGGAAAAGCTTTGGTCAACTAAAAAGACGCAAAATAGCAAGGCATGTTTTTGAGGACCTAGGTTTATATTATGGTGAGAGAAACTTTTAACAGTAAAAGGGGGATTAGCTTCGATACGCTGACTTAACGCATCGGCTAATTTTTATTGTACCGAAGGTTCCAGCCTGATTTTCGATCTTTAACATTTTCATTGGTCCTGTGAGTTGCGTTATTTTTCAGATGTTTCAAATTGACAAAACACTACTTCTAACGTTTTTGCGGAAAAATAAAACCTTGTAAATAAGAGATGGATTTCATTTAATAGTTATGATTTCGAAACACTTTTGAATATTAAGTAGACCAGTACATTTTAATCTGTATAACGAAGTATGTAATCAAAACCTAAACAAAAGGGTAAATAAAAAGATTAAAAGTTATTTATTGATTAGGAAGGATTAAGCCAAATATCAACCCCTGGTTTCGAATGGTCTGTGAATCATCACATTTCCATCGCCTACATTTATTAACATATATTTAGGAAAATGACGAATGTGGCTGGAGAAAAGAATATATTTCATATAGGCTCCTTTTCTACAACCACATTTAACAGCAATATAATAGTGGTAAAAAGATTTGTGGGGTGACAGAGAGACAGCGCGAAACAGTGTTTTTGTAAAAAAAATGTAATTTAGGAGAGATCGATTAAATTGAGCCGTAAAATCTATGCTTTTACATACTAAATGAGGTGTGTCAACGAAACTAATTTAAACGCAAACTTTTTCAAAATCAAACTTAATAACTTCGAAAATTTGACTTACAAAGGGAACCAATCGAACTGTATGAATCCATTCACGCCACCTTATAAAGCATAGTCTATTTACCAAATGAATTTCAATATTTTTTGCGAAGAGACAGAAAAATCAAATCTGGAAACTCGAGAAACAGGTCAAAACAGGCCGAAATTGCCTTAGTTTTTCCGTGGATTTTCGAAAACAAATTTTTGGAGATTAATATTTTGGTAGTGTAATTATTAGAGGTGACGACAGGACAGGATCCTGTCAGGAACCTGGCCGTGACTGGTCAGTTTTTTGACCAAAATCCTGTTCCTGAATTTTGAGAAATACTGAAGCGAAATTCTGGTCCGAACTTTAGCAGCTGAATAGGTTTCCGAATCGACTGTTATCGTTTTTATGTGTCAATAAACTCATGACTAAATAGTTTGCAAAATCCTGGTTTTTTATTTGAAAATTCTAGTCCTAATCCTGATCTCACAATTGCGCAAAAATCCTGTCCTGAAATCCTTCCTGGCGCCGGATGCGGATCTCTTGTAACTGTATCGAATTCAGCTTTATAATGATATGTTTCAAAAAAATCCACAGCCGGTGAAGGCAGCTTTTCGAGTCTATAGTTTTTTTGCCTTTTCGCAAAAAAATATTTAAATTCATGCAGTAAACCGACTTGCCGTATAAGATGATGTTGGCAGAATTTTAAATCGACTCGTACAGTTTGATCGCTTGCCTTGTTAGATTTCGAAATTATGTTGTTTATAATATGCTTTGTGAACTAATTAAAAGAGTTCTAAGTAGAAGCTTTAAGTATATAACACTTTCCCACACATAAACTCGCAAATGAATTTGGCTAATGAGCGTAAGAGAAGCTCAATTATCACTGCTTTATCCCCCACCCTTTTTTATGCTTAATGCTCCCTTTAGAAAAAGAGTAAGACTGAGAAAATAGAGAGCCTAAATTATAAAAAATAAAATGTGTGTAAAACCATTATCGACACAATTTTTATTCAACTAGGCAGGTTTAATAGGGTTTTCTGGACCGTCGGCTTAAAACCCCGGATTTCGGTTCCGGTTTTTTTAGGTCGGTTAACCGGCCTCATATAGCTGAGTTTTTTCCGTTATACAGTTTTCGGCTTTTGTCAATTCTGTTGAAACAGTTCAGCCTTTATAATTGCAAACATTCTGGTGAATTTGTGAGATTTATAAAAAGGTCACAAAAACGCGGTTAACGCTCTTCTCGCTACGTCCATAATAGAACACAGCAGAAAAAAAGAAAAAAAAGTTTTTTATATAAAAGATAAAGAATCGAAAGAATCTAACAGTGCATTTGAAAAGTATGTGTAAGCTTGAAACGAGTTTGAATGCGCGAATATCCAGCGTAAGAAAGTAAAAACAAACTTTTTTAAAGTGAGATTTAAAATTTCCTTTCAACAAATAAAATTTATAAGTCCACAAAATCAGTGAGAATGAAGAACACAAACACTTTTGGTCACTAATCAAAATTTTCTCTTTACTCGAATTGATAATCTTGTTGAGTAATCAGTCACAAAGTCCACACTTTTCTCATAAATTCTGTTTTCGTTTTTGGATATTTTTGTATCATTTTGTAGCTGAGATGTTTCTCTATTGATTCAGTAGTCAAACAGCCGAGTTAAAAATAATTTTCGACAAAATCACGCCAAGGTGACTTTAAATCGCACTTTTGATGACGAGTGGGATTTTGGTGTGGAATTGTCGCATTTGAATTCAGCTTGGATAGAAAATATCTTAGCTACAAAACGGTTCAAAAGTATCCGAAATAAGAAACAAGATATACGAGAAAAGAGCAAATGAAGTTAGTGTGACCCAAGTGTTAAAGTGATTTTGAAAACACTGCCACAGACTGGCATATAGATCAAATACCATACTTAAATTGACTAATTCATAAGTAACCGCGCAATATTAAATTTCAGATTTAATTACTCTCACAAAACTTTGAAACAAAGAAACTAAATGCGTAAGAAAAACAAGTTTGGTAGGATCCTTTTCTGCCTAGCTCACTGTCCCACCACTAGCAGCCCAACACCAACATAATATTCGATGGCACCACCACCAGCATCCACGCAATAGTAGCATTGCCAGAACAGCAGCAGCTGTCTCTAACACACACAGCCAAACAAAAAAGATGAAAAATAGCAAGAAAGCAAAAGAGAGAAAGACGCTGGTGGCACCCCATCCATGACTCTCTCGACCCTCACACTTGCGTCAAACATCAACAGCTCTTTAGTGAGGTGGAGGACACACATACAAGCAGGCCAAGAAACATGCCACCGCCAATTAACTGGGGGCAAGACTAGTTGGTGGAAGAATTTCTGGAAGAGGAGAGAAATAATTGGATGGGGGGGACTAGCTCCGTATACAGCCAACTAGCTGGCTGCTACCCCCCCCCCCCCCCCTTCAATCAATAGAGCAAGAGGCGCACAAGCTGCTTGAATACTACTTGCTTAAGCTTAACAGCCTTCTTACTACTCCTGCTGCTGCCCTTTTTTGGTTGGCGCAGCAAGCAAACCAAAAGCCAGCTAGCAGAAGTCATGGCAGCTGGCTAAATATATAGACATACAGAGGAAATATTACAGTACTGTTTAGTAATATCTTGTATGCAAATAAATTTTATCGTTATATACAGGGTGGTGCAAAAAAATGCGGACAGTTCTGGAATTTTTGTTAAGGACCATGGTTTTTGCGCGCAGCAGTTGTCCCCTGCCGATTCAAATTTTTTTCCTAATCATTGCACTTCTGTACGGTTTTTTTCGACTCGGTTTAAAGGACCATGCTCGTGGAAGCTCAGCAACTGTTGAATTTTGAATTGGCGGGGACCCAAAATATTTTTTCGCTTCATGACATTTTATTTCAAAAATTTTTTTTGTCGCTTTGATTTTGCTTTTTTTGTTTTGCTTTTATGCACCAATTTTAGGTCCCTTTATTGCTTCATGTCCCCGCCAATTCAAATTTTTTCTCTAATCATTGAACTTCTCTACGGATTTTTCAACTAGGTTCTAACAAAACAAGACCTAGAATTTATTTTAGGTATAGTTTTATTAGAAACCAAGTCGGAAAAAACCTACAAAAGTGCAATGATTAGGAAAAAAAATTAAATCGGCGGGGGAAAACCGCTGCGCGCAAAAACCATGGTCTTTTAAGGGTTCCCATGCACCGTCCGAAATAAATATTTTTTCGGTGGAATCAAAGACGTTAAAATAACGGTTGTGAAGCCGTATCGAGTTTCACATTCTGCCGATAGATTAATATATATCGCTGCGTAACTCACTACGTGGTTGATTCAATATGCGTATGCTCGCACTTAAAACTGACCTTATGACCTGCATCCTTGATACACCAAATTCAATTAACAATAAAAAAAGAAATACACGGTGGTGCAAGAATTCGGCCTATTTAAATGGCCATAACTATTCGTTCTGACGAAATTTGACAAACGTTTTCTTGCATTCGGCTTCCTTCTTGCCTCAAAATAATTTGGTATATGATGTCAAAAACACGACTTTTGCTTGGTACCTCCTGTGGATTGGACCCTGAATATTCAGTGGCCATCACAGACCAGACCAAAACAGCAGGGAGTACGAAGCAAAACCGTTTGTTGAAATTGCGTTAGAACAAAAAGTTACGGCCGTTTAAAGGGGTGCACTACGTTTCACCGTCACTATTTTCACCGTTCACTATTTTCACCGTCACTATTTTCGCCGTCACCTATTTTCACCGTCACTATTTTCACCGTTCACTAAATTCACACCTCAGCATTTTAGGACCGCTTTTTAGGTCTAAATTTTTCCGAATTTTTAAAAGTTTTGGCACCAAATTGTAGCCCTGAATGTCAGCTACATTTTGGTACTACAATTTCTGAAAAAAACGAAAAATTTTAGTTCTATACTATAAAAGACGCTCACCCTGTGTTCTACCGTGATGAAAAAGTGTGAAGATGAACGCCTTCTAAAATTTAGTTCTAAATTTTTTTTTTTCTTCAGAATTTGTAGTACCAAAATGTAGCTGACATTCAGGGCTACAATTGGTACCAAGACTGTTAAAATTTTAGAAAAATTTAGATCTAAAAGCGGTCCTAAAGTGCTGACGGTGAATTTAGTGAACGGTGAAAATAGTGACGGTGAAAATAGGTGACGGTGAAAATAGTGAACGATGATAATAGGGACGGTGAAATAGTGACGGTGAAATAGGAACGGTGAAACGTAGTGCACCCGTTTAAAGGGGGGAGCCATTCAGGTTTTGAAAAAGCGGCTTCCGTGGCGCAGTGCGCAACGGATCGCGTTTAATTGGCTCAAAATGGTGTTTTTTGGTGATGCAGGTTAATCCCACGTAGGGGCAAACTATTTTTTTTGGCTTGTTTGGCCATTTTAGAGTAATTGGAGTTTTTCGACGCCAGATTCGGGATCAGCGACCCAAATTACCTCTAAACTGGCCCAAACAAGCCAAAAAAAATAATGTGTGGCCCTACGTGGGATTGAACCTGCAACACCAAAAACACCATTTTGGGCCAAAAAACGCGAGCACCAACGCACTGCGCCATGAAAGCCTTTTTTTTCAAATCTAACTGCTTCCCCCCTTTATGTTCAGCCGAATTTCTTGCGCCACCCTGTAAATGCTAAATGAATAAAATTCAAAGGTGCCCGTGTTTTTTCGTCGAACCCGTAGTCGACCCTCGCTAAACCCCACCCCTT
>SADC01000503.1:0-34816 GCA_004194705.1 Ditylenchus dipsaci
GTTCGTTGGCTGTGTTTTTTAATAATAGCAAGAAAATTTATTAGGATGGAACGCTGTTTAAACAGCTCACGCGAACCTGTGAGCGGAGATTCTGAGAATCTATTACTCGAAAATTCAGTTCGCAAACTTTTTTTGAACCTACTTTTTTTTAAATTAATAATCGATCAATTTTATCATACCATGTTGGAGACTTTTTCCTCGTCAGTCATACCTGGATAACCGGACACCCCTGGGTGCTTGCCCAAGGTGTCCGGTTATCGGGGGTCCGCCTTATTCGAGGTGTGGAACCAAGAGCCTGAAAAAAAAGTTTGAAAAAAGTTTTATCATTTTTCTGTTTAATGTGTGGTACTAGATTGTAGAACGTACCTCTCCGGTATCAGTATCAGGTAGTGGACCCGGATGGTGCTTTATAGAAATATTCAACCAGACAGTGATACAGGTACTCAAGATAGCAGTAATTATGCACTCGAGGTCTACTTTGACTGAATTTTAGTAAAGCCAACCAAATTGACTCATTTCGTGTGTCGGCAAACAAGGGGTGTCGTTAATCGTGAATCGGATTAGAGTGTCGGTTATCAGGGGTGCCGCTTATCGGGTGTCCAGTTATCGGAGGTAAGCTTTTCCTTGTTCCTTGACGGCCAACCAAATTTTTCACAAGTGTCCAGTTATCGGGGTGTCCGGTTATCGAGGTGTCCGGTTATCCAGGTTCGACTGTAGTACTAAAATGTATTTCTGAATGGCTAAATTGTTTTACCCCGCCAAATTTATTCATTTACAACGCCAAATCGTAAAAATGAGTATTTCTCGGTGTCTTATCTTGTAAATTTTTTTCTTTTGACCATCATGTAGCCCTGAATCTAGTTTCTGATAAGCCATCAAACTGACCCCTTGTCGTTGAAAAAATTGAGAATACCCATTTTTATGAAAGAGGAGTTGTTTCATAAAAATGGGTATTTCTCATTTTTTCAACGACAAGGGGTCAAATGATAGCTTTTAGAAACTAGAGATTCAGGGCTACATGATGATCAAAAGAAAAAAATTTTGCGACTTGAAAACACCGAGAAATAATCATTTTTTACGATTTGCGGGTAAATGAATAATTTGGCGGGGTAAAAGATAAATTGGCGGGTGAAAGTACTTACAGCCTTTCTGAATCGATTGAGATCAGTTCGAAAATCGCAGCCAGCTGAGTTATTATAAGTATACCACTAGAAAATTCAAAAAGTTAAAATATTTGTTTATTTGCACTTACTACCACCGTTTAGAATGCTATCAGTATTTTTTCTGTTAATTTGGTGTTTGAATTATGATTAATAGTCTTTTTTTATATATCATTTATGTACTTTAGTCAGTGCTGTATTTAAGCATGGATTTCAGTTAACCGGCATTTAGTCACCTCAATTTCGGTGTATAAACTTCCGGGTGGCTGCGGACTCGGATCCTGAAAACTGAGAACACGGACAACTCGGCTTTTTGACAACTGATCTCGAAAGATATTCGGATATAGGACAATTCAGATTCGGACAGCTGGCACAAAACAATTGAGATCGTACAAAATTGGTCCAAAAACAATTCGAACAAAGAAAAATTGGTCTTACACGATTCGTTTTTAGGACAACTGGGCCCAGTAAAACTCGGCTTTGTGACAATTGGGCGGGAAATAATTTGACAGTTTTTGGAAAGTTGATTTGGTTCTTCCGAACTAAATTTTTGTCTGTTTCGGTTAGAGTCTAACCGTTAGACTCACCTGTTTTATACTCAATATTTGTTTATTCGATGAATATTTGCCTGTGTTTGTCGGTGTTGAGTGCAATATAACTCTTTATCGTAGTTTTATTTCAATATGTATGCCCTTGGTCCAAGTGGACGTCTACCTAGCTGCCCTGAAAGAATAAAACTTAGCTGAAATCAAAACAAACCACGTATTTTGAACTGAAATCGCATCGCAAAACCAGTTCGTCAGTACGAAAGTGCGATTTTACCCACCTAACCCAAACTTAGGTGCGTACCACCTGGTCAGGTGGATCCGGATATCCAACTCAATGTCCTGAAAACAGAAAGAAAGTCAATTTTTAAAATTAACCATGCTGTCATATGTAAATCGTGCAGAGAGTCAAGTTAAATAGGACAAAAATTGTGTTTCTCGCTGCCCGAACACAAAATGAAGGGTAGGTACCCTGGTCCAGGTGGGATCCACGTGGATGACCTGAAAAAATAAAAAAAAAGTCTTAAATCGAAAACAAACCGTGTCATCATATGTATAATCGTGTGGTGATCGCGGTTTTAAAAGACCAAAACTTCGATTTATCCACCCGAACTCCAAAATCAGGGGTAGGTGCCCTGGTCCAGGTGGATATCCACCTGGATGAACTGAAAATAAAAAATTTCAAATCAAAAACAAACCATGCTATCATTAGTAAAAATCCTGTAAGGATTAGGATTTATAAGACTAAAATTGCAATTTTCGCCCTTAAATCCCGAAACCAGATGTGGGTATCCTGGGATGGTGTGTATACACCTGGATGGCCTGAAAAATATATTTTTTTAAATGAACAAACAATCCATGCTATCATACCAAGCAATTCATTTTGATAGGACTGAAAAATGGGATTTTCTACTCGTTTTCCTCTACCAAAACCCAAACCCGGAGTGCGTAAGGTGATTTCACGTGGTGCAATTTAATATAGTGCAATAATATAGTGCAAGTGCCCCATAGTGCATTTAATTTTAACATCGGCAAAATTTTTGATTTTTGTGTGAAAGTACACAGTCAAAGGCACGAAATGCTATGTAAAAGTTGAACAGACCATGAAACGAACATAAATGACTTGAAATTACAGAAAGCCTAAAAGCTTTAGTTGAACACAAAAGGATCAAGTTGCAAAAAGTCCAACCTCGTTTAAAGTCAATTGTCCCATAATCCAAAATTTTCCCGCCCAATTGTCAAAAGCCGTGGGCCGTATGCATTGGCAGCTAGGATTGAGGATAGGATTAATCCTATCCTCAAGCCGATCCATATGCATTAGGACGGATAGGATTGAGGATGATTAATCCTATCCTCAAGCCTATCCTATCCTCAAGCCGTATGCATTAGGACGGATTGGATTCTAGATCGGATAATTTCAGTGCATTTTCAGAAACGTGAAATTTTCGAATTATCCGATCTAGAATCCAAGCCGATCCGTATGCATTAGGACGGATAGGATTAAGGATAGGATTAATCCTATCTCCAATCCGATCCGTATGCATTGGAACACGGATTGAGGATAGGATTAATCCTATCCTCAATCCTAGCTGCCAATGCATACGGCCCGTGTTTTACTTGGGCCAGTTGTCCTAAAAACGAATTCCGCATTGGGCGGGAGTTCAAAAAGACCAGTATATTGTGATGAATTGTCCTATATTTGAATTTCTTTCGAGATCAGTTGTCAAATAGCTGAGTTGTGCGTGATCTCAGTTTCCGGTATCCCAGTCCGCAGCCACCCTAAACTGCCGCCAAAGACACCAAAAAAGTGAGTTTAAAGGAGCTTGCTCACCTGTTTTACAATTTATCCCGCCAATTCAATTTTTTCGCCTAATTATTGAACTTCTATACGGATTTTCAGCTCGGTTACTAATAAAACAAGGCCTAGAATTTAATTTTAGGTATAGTTTTGTTAGAAACCAAGCTGAAAAATCCGTACAAAAGTTCAATGATAGGAAAAAAAATTAAATTGGCGCGGACAAATCTTGAATGGTCTCATTTGGCAGCTCATCTCACTGGTTACAAAATAGGTGGTAACTTGCCTCAGAGCAGTATTCAAAAAGTGAGTCAAAAACAAAACTTTTTGCGGTTTTATGGTGTATTAAGAGCTGAATGTTACCCATTTTACGTATCACACTTCACCCTTTCCACACAAAGCATATAAACTTTTGATAGCCCTTTTGATTTTTGATTCTTTAGTAAGCTGAAGCCAACTAATTTGTCACATTCAAGCAACCTTTTTCTGTCAGATCCTGCCTTACTTTCTCCTTTGTTATGGCTTAAATAGGAATACTTCCTCGCCAAACTAACTAACTTGGTTGGTTATTTAGCCGCCAACGAAAAAAACCCCTAGCCAGAAAGCAAGAGTAATAAATAGTAAAGGGGGCTGTCTAGTGAGGTCCACTGCCCAAAAATCGATCTCTACTCCCGAGTGTTCCCCTTGTGGCTAGAGCCTGGTTGGTTTCGTTGTGGTTAGAGGGCACAGACATAGAAAGGAAAACCAGGCCGGTTGCAGTTAGATAGAGTCACTGGCCTGCCAATCCCGCTCTTCTCTAGACAGGGGCGGTCATGGAACAACGGTTAGTGGCTATAGAAGGCAGCCTCCCTACCACTGCATCATTTTTTTACTACTTTTGTTTTTTGTGCGCTGCTTCTACCTTTGGTTGCTCATTTGTTTCTCTTGGAAGCCAATTAGCTTCTCTTTGGGTTTGGGCTGAGAAGTAGTAGAAAATGTTGTGGTAAATACAGTCAAACTTCTTTATAAGCTACACTCCATATAAGCTACACCTCCTTATAAGCTACACCTGAGTCCAGTCCCGAATGGGGTATGTTCCGTATAATATACCCCCTATATAAGCTACACCTCTCTATAAGCTACATCTAGGATCGGTCCCGAGGTGTAGCTTATAGACAGGTTTGACTTTAGTCAAAAAATTTGATTTTTCAGATTTTGATTGAAAATTGAAAAATTTAGGAAAGGGCAAAAATTCGGACATTAGGGGATATTGGAAAATCAATTAAATTTGACTCCGATTTTCATCAAAAATCTGTTGTGAAATCAGTCTTTCTCAAGAATCAAGTTATACAGGGTTAAGATCTCAAAATTCAAAAAAGGACATTTTAGTAGAGATTGCATCCGGGATTTCGGTCTAAAGTCCCCTAAAAAAATTTCATTTACACCTTTTCGACTTTTATGGTGTTTTTACAAGGAAATAAAAAATTTCGGGGAGGGGGCTAAAGTCCGGTTAGGAGTGTCTGGATTTGGAGTGTCAAAATAAGGAAAAATCTGATTCATAAGGACAGATCCCATCACTGAAGTAATATGACTTTTAAGGATTTTTTCGCTGTTAGTTGGAAAAAGTGCCACAGTTTATTTGGTACTTATCCTGTTTACCGCCAACTATAGCCACACCCCCAAATTTTCGAAAAATGACTGAGAAAGTCGTCCTAAACCTCTTTTTCTGTGTAAAATGATAAAAGAAACATTGGGTAACTGTTTCTGATATGAAAGTTTTAACTTTCTTCAAAAAAAATTGACTTCAACTCTTCGAAAGCAGATGATCTTTTTAGGTTATTTTCAATTTTTATTCCATTTAGGGTGGCAATAAACGGCATAAGTACCGTTAATTATGTTAATTTTTGTTGCTGTCTCTTTTCTTGCTATCACTTTTGTTATTTTTTCACAACCTGATTGTTGATGTTTGTTGCAAGGAAAACCCGTAACTGATAAGGTATCACTCGCTGTCAATCATTTGAAAAATATGTATCAACTTTTCTAAAACACAAATGTCTTTATTGGATAACTATTTAAGTTGGTTCCCGCCTAGGGTTCACGTAAAAGATGTTTTTATGCGGGAAACCCACTTTTGACAAAAAAAAATGCCTTTAAATGAAAACACATTTTCGTGCGTTAGAGTAGCTAAAACACCCAAAAACATCATTTAAAGGCATTTTGCGAGGGTTCGGAATACGACAATTATACCCATATTTCTGATAAGACTGTCGAATAGGTCTGACAAATGACTTCAAAGATCGGGGTAAAAAAGTGTCGGACCGTAGGCGGAACGAACTTGGGGGATTGGTGTTATATCGAGAGCAGACTGTATCGAAAAAGACCAAAAAGCATAATTAGGTGTAGAAAGTACTTTGGTCCAATTTAACTGTCTAATTTTTAAGGTATTATTTTTTATCACCGCTAAAAGAATAGAAAATACACAACAATGAAAAGTTTGACAATAAAATTGGGTGGGCCAATTTGTTTTCAACAGCTGGAACAAGATGAAAAGAAGGAAGTGTTTAGAGCAATAATTGCCTCACATTAAATGGAAATGAAAAATTTCAATCAAAACAAAAGAGAATTTTTTAGCCTAATATTGAGGTACGCTATTTTAGTCTAAAATTGACTTGGCCGCGACAAGATTTGATTTTAAAATTTGTGATGCAAAAAAATCAAAAAATATAAGACTAACAGTTTTACGTTTAGATGTCGACTATTTGTTCCTGTCAAAGTTTTTTTTACGTCATTGCTTGGAAACACTTTTGATTTTGTTCAAAAGTATCTGTGTGTTCCTTGTACGATGCTTGTTTCTTAGTCATTACTTTTAAGCAATTCTCTTGCTGTACTTGCTTGTTGGCTTTTATTCTCCGTTCATACAGGGTGTGCCAATATTTTTGGCCACTTTTAAACAGTCATACTTTTCCTAGTCCACACTTTGAACTAGGAAGCCTAGAAATGTTTGGTTTATAATGTCAAAGACATGATTTTTGCTTCGCCCATCACCCGAATCCCCTCCCCTGTGGTTTAGTTCCTGGTCTGTAGGTGGCCTCTGGATGGGTAACACCCAAACCACAAGAGGACTAAGAGAAAATCATGTTTTTGAAATTATATGCAGTCAACTCTCGATAAATAGATTCCTATAGATGCCTATGCACGACACTTCTTTTCAAACCACGAAGTTTTTGGCCGAACCTGATCCGTCAGTCTACTTCCGAAAATCGCAAGGATTACGATTTTACCGGTTGTTTCTCAAAAAGTTAAAATTTTAACCATTAAGAACTGCGCTTCTCGATAAGCTGTCAGGCCTGTCACCCTTATCGAGAGGCGTGGGTCTTATTGGGAAAGCTGTTGTCATTCAAATAATTTAATCTCTAGGATTTTTCGAACGAGTCTGACCCAAGACGACTGCCGAAAGACTTCAAAAACTTGGATAAAAAAAGGATCGGACAGTAAGCGGGAACGAACTTGCGGAGGTGCCGGTTTATAGAGAGTCAACTGTATATACCAGAAAAATTATGGAGTGAGTTGACTGTATAGATCCTCAAGCTAAAACGGTTGGAATTTTTTTAGAAAATATGATTTCCAGACTTTTAAGTAGGGTGGTTCACGGTCGGTTAACCGACCCGGACCGGTTTTGGCCTAATTAACCGGAACCGAAAACCGGATACTAAAAAAACCGGTTAACTGAAAACCGGTAAGTCAGAATCCGGTTTTTCCGGTTTAAGCACTAGATAAAATGGCGTATCAAAAATCAATAGCAACTGTTTAAATTGTATATTTTTTCATGTTCTAATTAGTTAATGTCATACGGAAGACCCCTTTTGACGACAGATCAGACAAAAATTTTCAGGACCAATTTTTCGGCTATTTCTATTCAACTTGATTCATCTGCAGTCAAAAGGTAGTGATCTGCGTGAAATTGTCAACTTTTATTCGACAATGTCACGATAATTTTTACTTTTTGCAGGAAAGTAGTATTTTAGCGTGTAAAAACTATGCTTGGCATTTCGGGTCAAAACGGGAAACGGGAACGGGAATTCAAATTTTTCGAAAACGGGAACGGGAATTGGAGAAAACCCGGGAATCCCGCCGGGAAACGGGAAAATGGTACAGAACCAACTTCAAAGCTTTTATACATTTTCAAACAACAAAAACGGACAATTAAAAGGTAAAATTAACATAATCCAACGCTCTGTTCAAAAAAATCAGCTGTTCTGCAGTTTTTGGATCAAGTTGGCCTCGCTTGTAATTGAAAATATCCCTCGCATGACTGAAAAGCTGTTCACTAGCCACAGATGTAGACGGTGCTGACAGATATCGACAGGCAGCCTTGGAGAGAATCGGAAAACGCACCTCATTATTTGCCAATAGACGAGAGGATCGGATAGAAGTGGCATTGTCTTCTCAGCGTTGTATGTCACGAGTTCCTGAAGATCAAAAAATTTAACGTGCTAGAAAAAGAAAGAAAAGGAGCCTACAAATGACAGGTTTATTTCCCAACTGTTAGGCGTCGGCAAAGTTTTCACTTCAGTTCGTTTCTCTCGCGCAAACAGACTTCTCGGTTTTTTTGGACTGGTTCTTCTTGGGTTGACTCCACAAATTCAGACAATTCATTCAGTTCCAAAGAAACAGGTCGGTATTGCGTTAAAATACAATGACTGACTTGACGGCAAAATTCGGAGCTGTCGGCCACACGGCGGTCCTTGAAACGAGGATCCAAAAGAGCGCCAATCCGTAATTTCTAAAAAGCTGCTTTATTGGGAGACAATCGCATAGAAACTTACTAAAAAATTACCTCTTTTTCCAAATCGCCAAATCTATCTTTAATGTAAGCTTGCTTTCTAAATTACACACAAATAAGAAATAAATTAGAGCAAACAGAGGTAAACCTACCAGAAGGACGGACTACAAATTTATTCATGACGGCAGCTTCTTGCGATGTATCCCTCATTTTTGTCAACTTGGCTTGAAAGTCCGAATGCTGCTTGGTATGGGAAATAAGCGACTTGACAGAGTGATCGGAAATCTTGAACTTGTACTTCTTGAAACCGTGTTGACGACAGATTTTGCAGATTGCGCCGCTTTCACCATCAGCTTCAAAATGATCAATCTTCCAGACGTTGTGCACCATTTTGCCTAAAATTTATGAGAAAATGAGAGTAAAATGAAAGCAAAATATCTAGGATGAGAGCTTCGAAAAAGCAAAAGTGACAATAAAAATAATTTGAATTTCGAGGTTTTATTCTCGTTTCGAGACTAAATAAATTTTGAATTTTGCGTTTTTCGATTTCCGGGAAAATTCCTGGGAATTTGATATTGAACAAACGGGAAACGGGATTTCCAACTTTGACATAACGGGAAACGGGAACGGGATTTCAAAAAATTTCCGGGAGGGAAAAACCGGGATTCCCGGGGGATTCCCGTCCCGGTGCCAAGCATAGTAAAAACAGTTTAAAATCTTGTCATTAATGGCTGAAGATTTTTTAATGCCTTTTCGCCCTTAAATTTGAAAACTCTTAACTTTCAGTTCGAAACTCTTTTAGTGGGGTTGTTAAATACCTAAAACAATGCTTCCAGAATAAGGATGAGAGAAAGTGTGTATTCTTTAAAAGTATGAATAAAATTAAACCAAAATTTTATTTGCTTGACATTTTAATATTTATTTATCATTTATGCTTTTTCAAAGCCTAACTTTTCGATTCTACCCATTAGCTATACAATTCTACCTCTTAGCCCACAATGAAATTCTTAGTGAAGGAATAAAGTTAATAACATTTCTGATTGAGTAGACATTAAAATGTTTTCACTAACACGGGATGAAGCTTGAGCCAAACGTTGAAACATTAAAATTTTGTTGCAAAATATTAATTTGTTAGACTACAATTTATTCTTTGTAGGATAGATCATTATACCGTAGAACTCGTTACCGTATATTCTCTAGTAATCCCCGCTCTCTAATAATCCCCAATCCCTCCTTTTTTAGCTAGGATGTCAGAGTTGAGACCATTTTTGATTGACAATTTCCGCACTTAATAAATAAGGTACGGTATATGAGGTCTGCAAAAAGTTAGATTTATTTGTGTTTCAAAAAATTTACATTAATTTTCAACGTCTAGGACTAATTTGCGAAAAATTTGAAAAACCTGAAAAACCGGGTCGGTTAACCGGATACTGGTGATAAACCGTAACCGAAAACCGGGTACCCCAAAAAGCGGTTAACCGAAAACCGGGTAGGGCCAAATTAACCGTAACCGTACCACCCTACTTTTAAGTAGCCTAATGCAACGATGTAATTGAAATAATTAAGTTAAAATTTCAGGTAGCCGAGATATAGCAGGCGGATTATTTTGCTATCTCAACCTAGACAACAACTATCACTACCACTACATAAAAAGGGCAACAGGGAAGCGTTCGGAAGAGGCGATTAAATGGTCGTTGGCAATTGTCCCGCTAATCTCTCCCTGTTCTCCTCCTGCTAATCATAATAATGTGAAAGTGGTGCAGGGGCGGATATTAGAAGTGCTTCTACACTTTCACTATTATTTATATTTCTGCTGCTGTTGCATTGGGAATGGCTCTTGGTTTGCTGGGCGGAGTGTTGTCTGATATTGCGCTCAGTGGAGTCAACTTTTCACTGGTTGGGTTTTGTTTGTTTTTTATTCGATAAGTGTATTATGATCATGGCGATTAAATTTTTTTGCCAGAAACGATGAAAACCTTTATTTTGGCTGCACCGAATTTTCGCTAATTTTTTTTTACAATGTTTTTCCCAACTTTCTCAGTTCTACCGAGCAAACAATTTTTCAAACTTTTGTTTCCGCCTTTGAAGGGTTTGGCAAAGGCGGTATTTTGCACCATCTTGAAAGGAGTAGCCCCTAGAACACATATATCTGACTCACTCTCAGTCGGAAAGCGCATCATCCTGACTCAGGATGAAAAGAGCCAAATTAACTGTACAATTTCTTGAGTAATATTTGATGTTGGCATTTTTCCAGACAAATAGAAACACGGACAATTGTCCGGAAATTATCTGGACAAATAGGACAATTTCGGGCAAATAGGGAGAAATAAGATTTATGACAAGTTATGACAAATCGTAACCAGGAGTGTAAGGGGCTAAAGAATTAGAGATGCGTTCCCAAGTTACCTTAGAGGTGAACCTAGCAATACTCTTGCTAATATATGAATTCAGAATCTCGTTTTACCAAATGTCTTTTGAGGAAATAAGGAATACCGTTAACGCTCCAGCACACTTCGATTTCTAGTAAAGTCAGGGACGTATCCAGGGGGGGGCTATCTAACCGGGCTGAGGCCCTCCCGCCCTCTCCCTCGAAAATTTTTTAGCATTTTAAAAGCAACATAAAAGTCGAAAAAGATGTAGGTAAAATGACCTTTGGGGGTTTAGCCAAATATAGTCGAAAACAAACTTTTGGATGCATATCATATCGAGAATTGACTGTGCAGTCATACTTCGAGTTAACGATACCCTTGGGACCAGCAAATCAAGGGTTTCGTTAAAGGAGGGGTGAAAGCTGTTAAGGAGATAGTCTCGACACGAAAGGATTAGTCCAAGTTTTGTGTTCTTTAAATGTGGGTTTAGAGCCATATCTTGTCAACAACTCGGTGTCGCAATGTCTGACAAACTTGTGCAGAATTAAAAAATGAATTAGCATCATCAATATCAGAATTTCTAAATTCCTTCACAAAATGCACTGAAAATCGAAACGAAAAAGGAAGAAAATTCATCGAAAAGGTTGATTACTTTTCTTTTACATTTCAATTTTTGGGACATTTATTGACAGAATTGAGAAATTATTGATGATGCCAACTTAACTTTTAATTCTGCACAAGTTTGTTAGACATTGCGACACTGAGTTATTGACAAGATATGGCTCTAAACCAGGGATGATATATGTACTTTTTAAAAAGATTTGTATTTTTTTTGGAGAAATGAACTTTTTTGTACTTTTTTTTTCTCGAATAGGCGCCGAAAATGTAAGAAAACATTCGAACTTTTTAAAAATTTCGCCTGCTGCACAGTTTTTCATTCGAATTTTCCTAAGACTAAAGGCTTTTAGGTCCTGCCTGATTCTTTCCCACTTTTCGGAGTTGGTGAGATATTTCTCTGAAAACTGCGGGCTGAATTCTGCTTATTGCTGTCTCTAGCTGCCTTATGAGTTTCTACTTTGATATCAATAGTTCGAGAAGTGTGATCAACTAAATTTCTAAATAGAAAAAGCTGCAAATCTAAATATTAGGTTGTTCGGAAAGTTTGCGGAATTTCGCAACGGTCCCCGTTGTGTTTTTAGTGTTTTGGTTTTTGATTTTTTCGCAACGTTGTTGCTTTAAAACCGTTTTGATTTGATCGATTTCATATGGATGAAAATCTTATTCGGCATAAAAAACAAACAACAAGAAACGGTTTAAATGCAACAGAATTGCAAGAAAACTCGAAAACCAAAACGCTAAAAACACAATAGGGATCATTACGAAATTCCGCGAACTTTCCGAACAACCTAATATTAGGGCGTGTCGAAAAATCCGTACTGATTTAATTACAAGCAATATTTGTGGCACTACGTTTTTTTTACCTTAGATTTTTCATCAATTTATCAAAAGTTTACCACTCATTTTGCAGCTCAAAATCTTGGCTACAAAATGAGTGGTAAACTTTTAAAAAATTGATGAAAAATCTAAAGTAAAAACACAATGCCACAGACATTGCTTGTGAAAAAAGCGGTCCGAACTTTTGACACGACCTTATGGTGCGGAAAAGATACAAAATACCAAAAGTCATACAAAAATTTTGTATGAGTTAATTTAGATTTCGTATGTCTATAGTAACGAAAAATATAATTAAATTGTTTTATTTGTTTGAAAAGTGTTATGTGTTTCATTGGTGTAGAAATAAAAAATTTGAAAGCGCTTTTATTGAGTTTCGGGAATTGTACTTTTTTTGGCCCCAAAATCTTTTTCTTTTGGAAAATGTACTTATTTTCAAAATTTTGAGATATCATCCCTGCTCTAAACCATATTTAAAAAACACAAAACTTGGACTAATCCTTTCGTGTCGAGACTATCTCCTTAACAGCTTTCACCCCTCCTGTAAAAAGTCAGAATATCAGTCATTTTACGTAATAACTGCCCAAATAGCAACTTTAAATTGAGATTTGCCTGCACTAAAAATAAAAAAGGCTAGTCAAACCTGAGCCTGTCCTGATTTTCACCCCATTCGCAACATTAATCATTGCTTTTTAGGCAGGAAATGGTGGGCCAGAGTGTATTGATGTAGGTGCTAATGGCAACTTACCCATTTACTAATTTTAATTTTCAGTACATTCCGCCTTGGCAGAGATGGCTTGAAACACTCATTTTTTCATCTGTGGTTAGTTATACTTATAATTTTTACTCCGTAGGCTGGGAATTTGGCTAAATGCATAAACCATGGCCGCAGCCGGCTAAAAAACAAATCCTAAAAATAAAAAGAAACAAAACCAGAAAAAATTCTGCATCTGCTTTTTATTACATGAAAAATCGGAGCAATTCTGGAACACCCAGTCCAGTCGATTCTAGAACATCAACCCCAGCAAATCGCCTTGGACCTCGAAGCTGATTTTTTTTTGAAAAAATTCTTATTTACTATTTTTTGAGTTTACTTTATATTTTCAAATGAAATTGTAAAAGTTAAGAAAAAGTATAGAGACAAAAACTATAGAAAAAAGCAAAATAAAAATTTTTCCAAAAAAATCAACTAGGGAAACCAAGGCAATTTGCTCGGATGGTGGGTTCCAGAATTAAAAACCCAAAAACTCGAATAAAATTTGATTTTTTCTAAAATCGATACATTTATCCGACTATTCAGAGTTTCTACGGCATCTACTGCTCGATTGGTAACCTTGAATTTGGCTCCACCACTCCCCAGCCCAAATTGTGATCGACAAAAAAGCTTTGACAAACGGGAATTCTGAGAATGGCAAAGACTTGGCAGCAGACACAAGGGAGATTAAGTGCCATTCCAATATAACACAGACCAAGCAAGTGGCCCAAACCTACATTCAGACCCTCCTCTCCAACGTTGTGGACACTGTTCCGGCCCTTGGTTTTGTACAACAAATCCCACCAGAGAACTTATATTCAGATTTTATGTAACCGTGTTTGTGATTGAGCTGTGCTACAAAACACTCACCAGGTTCATAGATTTTTAATTTTTTCTGACCTCAATGACGGTCACGGATTTTCTCCGTGGTTTGCTTTATTGGCTTACAGGTTAAAACCGGTTTTCAGGTGTTATAAGGGAGCCTCGCGAACTTGTTTTTCACTCGCCCAGGAAAGTTTGGTCATATTGAATAGCCAGTATGCGACTTTAAATCAAATCTGTTGAGATCTCGAATTCATAGGCCAAAAAGTTGGGATTCACAGGCTGGTGACGAATTTAAAAAACCACAAGAGGCTTTATACAAGCACGTGCTTGCAAGCATCCTCCAGGTGCTAGCACCAACTAGGTCACAGGTTCGAATACCACTGGGTGCACATCCTTTTTTACCCACTTTTATTCACAAATTTGGGTGTCAAAATGATCCTCAGCCTATTAGTTATCCAACAAAATTTTAGAACAGGCAAAAGTTCAGAAACTAGAGTAAAAAATAAAGTGTGCACCCAGCAGTATTTGAACCTGTGACCCAAAAAGATTCCTTCAAAATTCAAAAATGCCTTGCCCTCCCCCTATTGTTTTTCAATACTTTAGTAGACTTCTTATCTCAAATTTCGTGCCTATTTGCCCGAGATATCAACAGATTTGATGTAAAGTCGCATATTGGATATGCGATTTGACCAAACTCCTTCTGATCAACTGGGGCAATGAAAAACAAGTCGGATTATTTTTCAAACCCTCAAAAATCTGAAAAAATTTTACTGTCGATCGAGATTTTTTGGCGTGCTCAACTAAGATCCAATAAGTACAATTGGTAGAGGTTAAGCAATTGATACAGGTTACGAGAGTTAAGAAAATTCAGAAAACAGCTTTGCAAAATATTTTCTGTAGGCCGAGATATATGTCCCTAAAGTTGGGGGGGGGCGGCTTCATTAAAAGGGTCGGCCTATTAGAGCGAATACGGTAATTAGGGATGGTCGAGCGGAGGGCTTGAAATCCAACCAGATTTGTTACTTAGCCTAACTACTCTTAAGTTGTAAGTTAGCTACTTTATGTAACTTAGCTTCTCTATTTATGCTAGGTTATAGCACTAAATATAAAGTTTAAAAACAAATGGCTAAAGCGATTCCAAACCTAAAAGCATTTAATTCAGAGTATGGAGATGCTTTTTCTGATATCAACAAACTCATATAAAATAAGTGAGAAAATTTCAGGACATTGATCTTCTTCCTGAACCCCTGTCATTTGTCCACTGTTTTGCAGTTAATTTTGGTGCGCACTTTTTAATTTTACACATTTTTCGAGGTAATGAAAATTATTGTTTAGTTAAAAATCCCACAGGAGAATCATGGTCCCTGGGCTGTTCAGGTAAATTTTTTAAGATAAAAAGTTTTGTAATACGATGATGCTCACCGAATTTTAAAATAGTATTTTCTTTTTTTGGCTTAGTCTACGCGCGTGGTTAGGCAGGGTCAAAATTGAAAAATGCCGTCTTTTGCGTGAATACTGCCGTCTTTTTCTAAATGCTGCCGTCTTTTTTCCAAATATTGCTGTCTTTTTGAAAAATTTGGAAAAAGACGGCGGATTTGGATAAAAAATGGCATTTTTGAGTCTAAAAACGGCAAAAAGCTGTCGCGCGCATCAAATATCGAATTTAGCTTGTAAAATTTATCTTAAATATCTTGTGAATTACCCTTTTCACAGTCCAATAAACTTTATTTCAGCTGTTTCGATTCCATTTGTACACGGTGAGAGTTATTAACTGTTTATTATTCATTTGAAAAATCACTGTTTTGTTAATTCAGGTTCCCGGCGCTTTAATGGCCCTGGCTTTTCCTATTCTCAATACTAGATTGGTGAGTAGATCAGAGTCATAAAACAAAACATCATGTAGCTATTTTTAGATGATTGGAGAAATGTTCATCTATTTTGTTCAACATATTCTCATTGTTAGTGTGCCATTCTACTTGATGTCTATTAAAGGTAGTTAGAACAAAATATCAAAACATCCGCAAAACTCGTGCATTTGAAATTTTTTTTTGGCATTGTGTTTTTCTACAAAATTCAACGCGTTTTTCAAAGAGTTGACACTGCATTTTGTAAAGGATCTCAGCTACAAAATAAGTGGTAACTTTTTAAAAATGGTCGGAAAATATTATATAAAACACAATGCTACATTTTTTTTTAAAAAAGGGACTAACTTTCCTGACAACCAAGCACACGAAAATTCTCGAAATGCGACCAGAAATCCACTTTTAACTAGAAAAATTCCACGGATTCCAAGAAAATATTTTTTTAAACGCCCGTAGACGAACCTTTTTACTTTTAGGCCAACCCTACTAAAGAATATGAGGCACAGTTTCAAAATGTATTATAGCTAAAAATCTGCAATGCAGTTGCGAATGTCACTACAATTTTAAAAATGTAGTGCTGTTTTCAAAACTGTAGTACTGTTTCAAAAAATTTATGCTACAATTGTCTTAAAACAGTACAGTACAGTTTCAAAACTGTAGTACCACTTTGCAACTCTCCTAGAGTTTTTCAACTGTAGTACAGTTTGAAATTGTACTACAGTTTCTGGAACTGTAGCATAGTTTTTCGTCATTATTGACATCACTGCATGGCAGTCTGTAGTGCTCAGGCCAAATTTTTGGAAAGTGACCCAAAAACAGGTTTTAAGCTAACTTTTTCTGCTTAATACAATACAAGAAACGTTTCTAAACAGTTTCCAATAAAAATATTGAAAAATTTTCAGAAAATTTTTACTTCAACTCATGAAGGCCAGATGGTCTTTTAGAGTATTTTAGGGTCATTTTTCAATTATTTTCACATTTTATAGGCTTAGACTTAGGCAAGGGTAGGCCAGAATAAGTTAGGACGGGGTCAAAAATTCTTTCCAACCAGTGTTTGGACCTCGTACTTGGCTCGTACTTGGTACTTTGTATTTTTCGTCCTAGAAATTCTTCTTTTTCTTAAAAGTTTTAAACTAGATGCCTTCAGAACAACCACAGCTATATTTTTACAAATAAATATACCTGTGTTGAGATTATAAATCGTTATATATTGATGTTTTAAGTGCAAGTACGAGCTCAGGTACGACTGCTCGTTCTGAAGGCATCTAGTTTAAAACTTTTAAGAAAAAAGAAGAATTTCTAGACGAAAAATACAAAGTACCAAGTACGAGCAAGTAGGAGCCAAGTACGAGGTCCAAACACTGTTTCCAACTTTAAAAAGTAAGAAAAATATTTTTTAGTCCATCCTAACATACGCTGGCCTATCCTTACCTAAGCCTTAAGCCTAAAATGTACACCAGATGGACCAAGTCAAAGAGGCGTGATAAGCCAAACGGCACTGGCAACCACAAATACATGTTTATACCACAGTTTCTATACGAAAAAGGTCCTCAATATTTAAAATCCAAAAATTATTATTTTTCTTATATCCGACCAAAATTAAGTCAAAAATAGTCTTAAAAGTCCTCAAAAAGACCATCTGGCCTTGATGAGTTTTAGTCAAATTTTTTGAAAAAGTTTTAATTTTTAATCGCAAACTGTTTAGAAATGTTTATTGTGTCATGTTTAGCAGGAAAAAGTGCTTAGAACGTGTTTTGGGTGACTTTTAAAAAATTTGGGGTGTAGGGGTGGTGGGGGTAAATGGGATAAGTACCGTGCTTAGTGGTTAATCAGTGGCGCACTGTGGTTCGTATCCCACTGGTAGAATAATTTTTCTTCGACTTTTATTACATCGTGTCCGTTTTATTTTCGTTCTAATTTTGCTGTTATTTCAACCGCATTTTAAAATATTTTCCTATCGGTGGCGGGCATGTCCAAGAGGGACTTTTTTAAATCTTCATAAAAAATTGACTCGCCCTAGATGGACTCGAACTCGGAATCTTTTTTCAATTTTATAGCTAATTTAGTAATTTTCAGCCAAAGTTTTTTGCAGATACTTACTCTCCCGAATCTCTGACCAACTATTCATGGCCTATGTTTTCGGCCTCACTGCTGGTTCTCTACCACTTCCTGTTTCTGCAAACTGTGAGCCTGCTGACCCAGGTCAACCTGAACTGTATTATGTGTCCAGCTGTCAGTGACCCCTTTAGAGGCAGATTCTACAGAATCCTGGCTGTGGGCCATCAAAGTCTACTGGCTGTTCCTTTACTCACCAAGCTTTACAGTTTTGCTTACCTGTATTTGACTGCAATGTTCCAGGTGGAGGTGGAGCAGAAACACTCCCGAAAAAATGTGATTAGTCATGCATTTGTGTTTGTTCATGTTGGTTAGCTTGCATTTTTTTATTGGAATAAACGCTAGAGCATTGATGTTTATATATTAAAGCACCTACACCGCTTTTACAATCAACATAAAAATGGAAAAATTGTTTAAAAGACGTTTTCTGTAATTTCGGAGAAGTCTTTATAAATGTCTCTGTCACCTCATTTTTTGGCAAAAAATTTTTCCGGATCATCCTCTTTCCCTGTCCAATCATGAACAACTTTAAATTTGATCGACATACTTTTTCATCAAAATGTATGCGCAACTCACTTGCCCAGATGTCCATGTTAATGACCTATCTGAAAACATTGAACCACAAAGTCAAGGATCTTGATTTTCGAGAGAAAGAGTCGGCAGTCTCTAATAGTCGCAAATAATTTGTGGAGAAGTTCCTCAATTTCAAGCTTAATCTTGTCGAAGAAGACAGTGACTTGCCCCCTATAATTGCTACTGGTGTTGTGCTTATTCTTGCCTTCCACTGTAAGTTATAACCTTTTAACTAATCACTAGGGACGAAAAATTTCAGCAAAAACCTTTTTTAGTTGATAGATTTTTTAAACAAGTAGATAAATATAAATATTAGCCCCTCCTCAAAACTGACAAAATATGTTTTGGGGCCATTTAAACTACCGTATTCTCTCTAATTATACACCACTCTCTAATTATACACCACCCTCGAGGAGGGGTTAAAAATTTTACACCACTCTCTAATTTACATCACCCTCAAAAAGCTTATACTAGGTAATTACAAAAAAAGATCTTTAATAATTTTAAAAATTTTTACCGAAACGAAATCCAAGGGTACCTGGAGCAGAAACATATTTACAGTGGATCTACGAGGGATGGGAGAATTTACCAAAACAAGCAATTGCGAACTCCTTCAAGACATGTGGTGTAACAAACGCGCTCGATAGTTTCGAAGGTGGGTTCATTAATCGCTAAAAATATTAGAGAAATGTTCAAACACTCTTAAGACTTATTTTTTAGATTTCTCAATATTTTCATATTGCTGCTTAGCACTTCGGCCTAGAGCTTAAATGCATCAGCAGGTGCGTCGTTTTTAGGAGTTTTTCAATGGCAGATCACGCTGTTAAAATTCTCAGACTGACCTTTCCGTGGCGCTTTACTCATTGACGCCATGCCATATGATGCTATGTGACGTTTTTTTCAAATAGTCAAAGAGCAATTTCACCGAATAGAACCGGCTAATCTGGAAGAGCTCAACAAAATAATTCAAACAGCGCTCGCCAATATGCCATAAGAATCAAGTAGCTTTTTTAAGATGGGAAAAGGTAAAAACAAGTAGCGTCAGAATATAATTTTTAATTTAACGATTTTCCAAAACGACAATTTTTAATATTTTTGTACAGTTGAAAAACTTTATACAAGTGATGAAACGCTCGAAATAAGAAATAGAATAAGCTTTCATTAGCTCAAGAATTACCGCAAAAATTAAAGCTAGGGGCATACTTGGACGGGCGCCGGCGCCGGTGTGCCCCGGTAATTTTGGAAGAATTAGGGCGCCAGCGCCGGCGCCTTTTTTGAAAATTGTGTAATCGGACGCTGGCGCCCGGCGCCTCTTTTTTTAGTGGGTTTTTAAATTTTTTCTGACGCCCGGCGCCACTTTTTCAAGAGACCGGCGCCTGGTGGTGCGCCCGTCGCCGATTTTTTCGGCCGCACAAGTATGGCTAGGGGCATTGATAACTGAAGAGTGAAAAAGTGGCACCTGGTGCTAAAAAGTGGCACCCGACCAACTTCAAAGAATCATTGCTTGGCTTTGTCTATAAGTCGTTTCAAAAAGAGTCTAATCGTTTCAAGCTCTATATAGTTCAGTTACAAAGTAGGTTGAGGAAACTCAACTCTCGACATCATGTAAGTATTCAATACATTTTAAGTAAAAATATCACATTGAAATTTTTATAATTATATAATTTCAATTTTATTATTCTTGCTAATTTTGAATGTTTCAAATGTTTATATACCTAAAATTGGCGCGGCGACATTTGCGGTTCTCAATTTGCGGACGCGACAAATTGCGAACGGGTTTAGGCGGACCTAATATTTATGGCCCGACAAATGAGAAACTTCTTTTGTGCACTTAAAGGACCATGAAACTATATAAACACAGCAATTCGGAAATTTTGAATTCGCGCGCGACCACCCTAATTTTGTCAATAATCTTTTCGAATTGTTTTTGTTTGCATGCAATTTTTTTAAATATAGAGCCGTTTACTAGTGGAGCCCAACGTTGCTCGACATCGCCAGATCGGACGACTTATCCTACATACGCTGCACCATAACTACCTATATGATTCTGTGTTAAAAATTTACCCATAAATGAAATTCAAGTTTTCAATGCCCACAAAACAATTAATACAAAAACATTATGGAAAAAATTAAGGTGGACCGCGTGAATTCGAATTCCGCAAATTGCTGTGCTTATCAAGCTTCATGGTCCTTTAATATGCCTCTTTCAAACTCAAAAAACCTCAAATGTCCATCCGCATTTGTTGGGCCGCAAATGTCGTTTAGCAAAAGTTGGGCCGCTCAATATTAAGTCCGCCAATGCGTCAATATCAAGTCCGCCAACGCCCTAAAAACATTTAAATAATAAACACCAGAAGTCCTGACTTTTAGAACGTAATATTCTAGTGCAAAATTTACGGAAAACTCGAATATAAAAGCTTCTTTGGGAAAAGTTAGTTTGGTTTCACAGTTCGACCAATTTCTAAATGGCAACAAATATGACCTTTTTATTTTTTAGAATGGCCGTACCAAAAACTTAACAAACATTTTAAAAGACAGAAAACTCCCAGGACCCCTAAAAATTCGCACTTGTCTCCTCTGTTAATTTTTTTTTGAAAATTATCTTAATTTTTATATCTTTTGCTCTATCGCCGTACAAAAATAGAGCTAGAACATATTTCCTTATTCTGACTTTTCTAATACTAACGCTGGATCCGATTTTCATACCGAATTGCTCTTAAAATTATGAAGTCAAGTTGGGGTATAAAAACGAGCGAGTTATAGGCAAAAGTGAAAAATTGGTGCAAAAGGCCTTAGATACCGGAGTACCAAACTTCAAACCTTCAAATCTCGGCGATAAATAAATCAATCGGGCCGGCCGAAACCGGCCATCCTGAACGGGATGACGACGGACTAATTAATTGCTTTATTTCCTACTCAGTTGTTCATCAAATCGACCATTTGACAAGGCTTCTCCATAAAGTTAGAGTTGTAAGATAGTAAACCGAGGGCTGTTCTTGCAGTGACACTGAATGTAGGTAAAGAAAAATTAAGCTTAAGTAAATTTCAATATTTTTAAGGCGATTGCAAAATTGATTTTGACGGCGGTTGGGGCGACAACATTCAAGGTAGCATTTTTGAAAGCAAGAGCTTTCATCGGGCAAGCGTCCTAGCACAGAAAGTGGCTAATTGGTGGGAAGGAAAGTAACCTCAACCTGAGCTTACTCCAGAGAAGTGAGAGAACAAAATAAGAGAAGTTCTAAGAGAAATGATAAACAAACCAGAAATAAAAAAGAACTGCAAAAGAATCAATTGAAGTATTATATTCGTAGTTCGTTTGTTCAAATATTAGGATCTATTATAATCATATTCAATCCAACAGAATTTATTTTTGTAAAGGCAATCTTGTTCATATTTACGTAAATAAACTTGTTTGAAGACCCACACTTTTTCTTCCGGGTTTAACAAACAGCAAGGATATGTTTGTCCCGTCCGCCGTCTCCAAACTGTCGGCCGCCCTCTGCCGTCCCGTCCTAAACGTCAATTTTTGCCGCCGTCCTTCGGCCGGATCGTTGCCTGGCCGTCGCCGTCCCGTCCAGGATTTACAATTTTCGCATTCCGGCCTCCGGCCGGCCGAAATCCGGCCTCCTGGACGGGACGGAGACGAGACGGGCCGGACGGCTGGACCCTATGGTTTTGCTACGTTGGCTATTTGCGATATAAACAATAAGCAATTAACCTCTTTTTGCGAGATATCCTTGCATTTTCTACTTCGCGTTTCTTTCAAGCGCTTTTGGCCATCTTTTTTCTACTTCAATAAAAATGATTGCGACAACACGGAAGAAAATTATGAAAAATACAGCTGACATTATCTCAGCGACCTTGGACTCAAAATTCAAAAAAAAGCAAAATCATTTATAAACAAAAAAATAAGAAAAATCCTGAATTTTCGAGCTCAGTTTAAAGTTTGTGAGGGTGGGCTGTATAAGCATGTAGATGCAATTTTCGCGGAAGGTGATATAAAAGCAGGTTTTTGCAAAAAGGTGTTTTGAATTTTGATAGCACTAAAAAACCAAGGCAATCATGGTTTTTTTTCACTTTGAAAACTTGAGCACATTTTTTAAATTATTTTTTCATTCCAAAAATTTAACTTGGAAAAATTTCTTTGTTATTTTTTGTTGATCTAGTACTAGACAATTTTCACTAGTCAGTTTCATCAGACACAAAAGCTGTTCTTTTAAACTTTTTTGTGATTGTCTGCTGAGTCAGCCTTTCTTTTTACAGTTACTGGCTATCATATCTCTAATTTCAAATAAATACTCCATTATCTTTTGCGTCATCTCCTTATATCTAAAGTTTAAAAACGGTATAATTTTGCTGCATTGCTGTTAGCATTTTTTATGACATGAAAAATACCTTATTTTGTTTAAAAACCACTCCACTATGACTTTCATGACCAATGTTTTGTGTATAAATATTTTTATATTTATTTTAAAAATAACTGGTAAATAACTAATGAATTTGTAAAATTTTATATGAATTCGTTATTTTATAAATCGTAATAAAAGATTTTGCATTCTATTTGCATTCTAGTTGCTATTTGCATTCTTTTTTCTTCCTATTTGCACGAAAGATTTTGCATTCTATTATTTTACCATTTTTTGAATTAAAATATATGATTCTAGTAAACATATTTTTTTTTATTTTCGTAAAATCACATAGGGTTCAAAGGTTCGAACAAAGCGCAAACTTAACACATGTGATAAACACAATCTTTTCTAAAGGGTTTATAACGAGAACAGTAAATGTCTGAAAATACGATGTGCCAACCTTTTATAAGCATTTTCAGATATTGCCCTTTCAGGCTATTTGCCCAAACCTTTGATTGCCCATTGATATTTTTCGCTCATTATCAATTGTCATAATCTATAATTTTTGATTTATATGCAAGCCTTTTTGGTTCTATATGTGACACCTCTCCCAACAAAAAATTCGCCTTTGTGCAACTGTTGTTTTCAAGAACTTTTTAAAAAATATTTGAAATTGTACAAAATTTTCAGTTTGAGACCACCCAAAAGCATCCTCTTCGACCAGCTTTAAAAATATTTAAGGCTGGATTAGGATGGAGAGAGACCAAAAAGAGACAATTCGGTGTGAAAACGATGATGTTGAACATAGTTTTGAATACTGGGGCCTACCGCATAAATAAACTCTGGTATGCATGCTTTTTGCTGTATTCAGAGCCACTTCTCCTCTTTGAGGGCACCGGGGCTTCGTTGGTTAGAAATACGCGCACTCACTTGAAACAGTCAAATGATCGAAAATTCAAATGCTCAAAGCTCAATTTTTCACAGATCACAACCCAAAATAATATTTGTTTTAAGCTAGTGAGGTGATTTTCCAATAGGGTGTTTGAAAACACTTTTAAAAAAAATTGATTCACGGAGGGTGGGGGTTTATCCAAGTAGTTGAGACAAGAAAAAATCTTTTGTTAGGCAAAAAGTACATACTGGGCCCGTATTAATAAAGATTACCCTTACCTCTATCTTTTACCCTTACCTCTAACTTTTACTCTTACCTCTAGCTTTTACCCCTACCTCTACCTTTTTTTTTACCTTTAACTTTTACCCTTACCTCTACCCTTACCCTTACCACTACCTTTTACCCCTACCTCTACCCTAACCTCTACCTTCAACTTTTACCCCTACCTTTACCTCTACCTTTTACCATTACCTGTAACTTTTACCATTACCTTAACCTTTACCATTACCTTAACCTTTTACCATTACCTTAACCTTTTACCATTACCTTAACCTTTTACCATTACCTTAACCTTTTACCCATAGCTGTATTTCTACCTTCAACTTTTACAAATACATGCAAATACAACTCCTTCGGCACCAAACGATTTATTCAACAACACAACAGTGCAAAGCACACCTCAACGGACAAAGTAACGATTTACGATAGAATTTCTCATATTCGATCCCGTGTTCATTCTTGTTTTTTACCCTTACCTCTACCTCTACCTTTACCTCTAGCTTTTATTAATACGGGTAGAGGTGAGGGTAGAGGTAAGGGTAAAAGGTAGAGGTAGCGGTAGGGGTAAAAAATTCTTTGTTAATACGGGTAGAGGTAAGGGTAGAGGTAAGGATAAAGGTAAGGGTAAATCGATTATTAATACGGGCCTGGTAGCGGAATTAGCTGAAGAGGGTAAAAAAGGCTAACGAACATGAAAGAGCGACAAACAAGTGAAAAAAAACTTGCAAAAAACAACAAGGTAGACTACGGTGAATTGCCCTGTCTCATATTCAAGTTTAAGAAAGTGCTAGTTATATAACCTATAAATACCCATTTTGCCTAGAAATATCTCTTCATTTACCTACTTTTACATGGTCTAAAACTGCCTTAAATATAGTCTGAAGCGCCCCCCCCCCCCATGATAATAAACTCATTTATTTATTTTAAACATTCTGTAATTTGACTTAAATTTTAAAAGAAAAAACAAAAATTATACAAAAAAAATCCGAAAATCCCTTCATCAATGCTAATTTCAAAATACTTTAAGAACCTTTGATTTTTTAATTTCTTCCTTAAATTCAATTTCTTTATTGTATAATTCTTTCTCAAACTTTTTTAAAGTATGTGCAGAATCCTTCAATTTTTCAGCCATCTCATCCAGTTCTGTGGAAATATGTGATGATAATATTCCTTGCTTTTTTTTATTCAGAAATATGTTTAATTGCAATTTAGTGGGATTTCTTTTGTCTAAAGCGAGTCTATCAAAGTTTTGTTTTTTTCTAAAAGCGATTTTATCTTGCGCGTATAGAACTTTCCGGAGAAAGCATTTGTCGGATCTTATAGCAATATTAATATACCGTAAATCCTCTAATATAAGACCCCCCCCTAAATTCAAAAAACGTGTTGTGGCATTGTGTATTTGACCTACCATTGAAGATCGCTCTCGGGCAAATTACCACATATTTTGTAGCTCATCTCACTAGCTACAAGATGAGTGGTAACTTGTATAAGAGAATTTTTCAAAAAGCGGGTATACAATGCCAAGAACCTGATTTTGAATCACAGGGGGTCTTATATTAGAGGATTTACGGTATCTTCATTTTCAATGCAGAAAGTGACAATTTTTTTCGAAAATCCAGCAACTCAATCAAATCTCGACCAAGATTTTTAATGCTTATCGATTTATTATTGTTTATTTTTTTTTATTTGTTCTGCTTCACTTAAAAAATTTAGTAAAATTGTTATTGCCTTGGTCCCCCAAGCTGATTTATAAAAAATATTTCCAAAAAAATCAGCCTGGAGCACCAAGACCATTTTTTACCAAAAAATTTCGGCCTAAAAATAATAAAAAGAATGAATTATCACTTTTTGACTTTTTGTTTGTGGCTAAAACTGCCTTAAATATAGTCTGAAGCCCCCCCTGTCGAAAATAATGAATTTGATTTTCGATTCGAATTGTGTCGGGGTTCTAGAAAATTTTAGATTGTGTTCAAAAGACACAGTTTCTATTCAATTTATTTAAGAGAGCAAAATATTGCTCTTTTCTAGCAAAATACAACAACTGAACATAAGACTAAAAGACATCTCCACTACAAAAGGATTACACAAAAAAGATATTACTGTCCAAAAGGAGACAGACAGCCCTGAAGGGCGCGCAGGGGCTTGGTAGGTTAGAGATGCGCGAACTCACTTACCTTAGACATGATTCCAAGCGAGACACTTGATCAAAAATGTATATACAGACTCTTTTTGCCAAGTTCTAGTTATAAAAAATGAGTAAAAAATGTAAAAAATGTAAAAAATTGGGTATTTAGCCACCCTTCAATACCATTTGCCTTGGTCCCCCAAGGCAAAAAATCAAAATTTGGTCAAAAAAAAATTTTTCGAAAAGTGCCGTCCCCACCTAAAAACACCTTTTCTTATCGTTTAAGGTGCTAAAACACACGAAAAAGTAGTTGAAACCACTTTTTGCGAGGAGTTGCTATACTATACTCCGGCCATGGTGTTATCACTTTGCCGAAAAAGTTCAGGAAAAAGGCAAACGTAAACTTGGTAAAAAAAGTATTGCCCAGAAAATACACCATGCTAAACTGAGCTGACAAAAAAGCATTTATTTACCAAATAAATAAAACCTACAACTACAGAAGTTAAAAAATAGCTGAAAAAATAAAACTGAAGGCTTGAGTTTACAATCCCCCACGGGGAGTGATCGGATGGAGGAGATAACATCATATTCGTGTTTCTCGACCCCGATTTCATGAGAAAGCCGGCTGTTTTTTAGTTCTGAGAAAAAAAAAATTCGAACCACAGGGGGGTATCATGGTTTTTTAGTCAAAATTTGAATAATTTAAATTAACGCCTTTTGAATTTTAAAAGGATTAAGGGCTGTATTGGAGAAGGGAATAAAATAGGGCCACTAATCATAGAGGGCCCACTAACAAGAAGATGTTGAACATAGTTTTGTTGACTGGGGCCTACCGCATAAATAAACTCTGGCATGCATGCTTTTCATGCATCCAGAGTCACTTTCGAGTGATTTGTGTCTGAGGTATGTGGGTGCGCGCATCTCAACTCCAAGCCCCCAAGCCCCGAAGGGGCACAGGGGGCCTGAGAGTTAGAGATGCGCGCACTCACTTACCTTAGACATGATTCGAGAAGTACTCTTGACCATAAAATGCATATAGAGTATCTTTTTGCCACGGTCCAGTTGAAAAAGGGCAAACCTTTTTCTTGCCGTAAAAATACTTTTTTTTGCCGCAAAAAGTTTTGCCGCAGAAATACTTTTTGTTGCCGTAAAAATACTTTTTTCTGCCGTAAAAAAGCTTCTTGTTGCCGCAGGAAAACTTTTTCTGCCGCTAAAATACTTTTTTCTGCCGCAACGCATATTTTTTTCTAGGATTGTAAACTGCAACCTTATTTTGCAGCATCTTAAAATGGGGGTGTGGTTCTATTAGAGAGAATACGGTATTATCTGAAGGCTTGAGTTCAGAATCCACCCCCCCCCCCCCACGGGGACTGATCAGGTGGAGGAGATAACTTCTTATTCGTGTTTCTCGACCCCGATTTCATGAGAAAGCCGGCTGTTTTTTTGGTTCTGAGAAAAAAAAATTTTTTCGAACCACAGGGGGTATCATGGTTTTTTAGTCTAAATTTGAAAAATTTAAATTAACGCCTTTTGAATTTTAAAAGGATTAAGGGCTGTATTGGAGAAGGGAATAAAATAGGGCCACTAATCATAGAGGGCCCACTAACAAGAAGATGTTGAACATAGTTTTGTTGACTGGGGCCTACCGCATAAATAAACTCTGGTATGCATGCTTTTTCATGCATCCAGAGTCACTTTCGAGTGATTTGTGTCTAAGGGCCTGTGGGCCTGAGAGTTAGAGATGCGCGCACGCACTTACCTTAGACATGATTCCGAGAAGTACTCTTGACCATAAAATGCATATCGCGTATCTTTTTTGCCACGGCCCAGTTGAAAAACATGGTGAGGCAGTCGAAGAATACAGATATTTAAATTTATAACGTTCTGCCATAAAAGTGGCCCCTTTTATTCCCTTCCCCTCCCAATACAGCCCTTAATCCCTTTGAAATTCAAATGGCGCCAATTTAATTTTCCAAATTTTGACTAAAAAACCATGATACCCCACGGCTTTTCAAAACGCCCGAAAGTGTGTCATTTAGCTTTTTAGACGTGTCTGCATGGCGCAGTGGGTAAAGCTCTTCGTCACACCATTTAAATAGCAAAATAGGCTATTTTCCTCGGGTCACGAGTTCGATCCCACCCTCTGGTACATCCGATTTTTCACAAAAAAAATTGCAATTTTTATTCACCCACTCGACTTAAAATCGAAAAGTAGACGTAGGTCATAGAGATCAGATTTTCAGCTTTTCTTATAAAATTTTGAGTACAGGCCCGATGAAAGTCCAGAATTCACGTCAAATACAAGGCAAAAGTTGAAACGCAACTTCTTTTCGTATAAGGTTTGCGAAGTTTGTATTTCAGAGGGTGAGTTATACACCAAAAGAAAGCTGAGAATCTCCCCTTGCAGAAAATACAGATCGAATTTTCAAAATACAGATTTTATAAAACTAGAAGCCATTTCAAGTCTAAAACACGTTTTTCTAGTCAAATTTGAGGAGTTTTTTAATTTCCGCGAAATTCGCTTGAAAAGCTAGATGACACACTTTCGGGCGTTTTGAAAGCCGTGACCCCCCTGTGGTTCGAACATTTTTTTTCTCAGAACAAAAAACAGCCGGCTTTCTCATGAAATCGGGGTCGAGAAACACGAATATGATGTTATCTCCTCCACCCGATAACTCCCCGCGGGGGGGAGGGGGGGATTCTGAACTGCAACCAATTAGTAGAAAAAAATCACAGTGGCCCATTTCATGTAAAAACTGTAGAAATTAGAGATTATGTTTCTTAAATGTTTTTATAAATTACCTATTTTGTTGCGGCAGCGTTAAATTTGCAAGCTTGTTAATGTCTAAAGAGTTTTTTGGTATTAAACTGGTCTCTTTCCCAGGTCATGTTTCAACTTTAATATCTTTTAATGCATTAAATATATCATATTATAAAGTTATCATAAGTTTTCGTTTAGAAGAAAATCTATACATAAAAATTTACACTCAGATCAACTCTTTTTTTTATCTTGTTTTCGATTAATCCAATTTTTCCCATGATCCAAATTATATTCGATGTGCAAATGTGCTAGATTTGCACAAAAAGCAAAATCACTGGCTGAAAAGGCCTAAAACAGTGAGCAGAAGAGAAAGATGATCAAATACCTGGTTGTCCAAATGCTTTTTTAGAAAACAGTTCGCACTGACATTTTTTTAACGCTATTCTAAGCAGAATAAGTGAATGAAGTAACATGAGAATCATTTGCTGAATGAAATTTTTAAAAAGCAGAGGATGGCAAACAAAGAAAACAACAAAAAAAAACTGCTGCATGACTCATTATTCCGTTCTTTCTCTCTTTTTCCCACTTTTCCATATCAATTATTACCAAAATAAAAAGTTAATATACAGTTTTGTGGAGAAGACTCAGGGCTACAAAGCCCTGTTTATTTGGAATTTTTGACTTGCAATATTTGTATTTTAAAAAGTGAGTCAAAAGTCCGCGAAAGACTTCTGTCCATCAGTTCGTTAACATTGTAAAATGGCACAAAAAGTATATATTTTAACTGAAAGCAGTTTTAAAAAAAATTTCAATTTTTTGCAGTAAATTTCACAGTAAATAAAGTCGTGTAGTAGCTCTTCCATAGAATGCAGGAAATATGCATGTTTATGTTTTTATTATTTCATTTGTTTTACATCGCGTTATATATTAACTTTAGCTAAAACCATGTTTTGCTATGTTACTGAATAGCGAGTCGAAATGATATGTGTACTCTTATAAGAATTTATGTTTTTCTGTTAGAGTTTTAACTGGTGTCCGAATTCTTATATTTCATCGACCGAAATCCGTAAAAATCGGGAAAACTTGGGTTTTAGCCATTTTTCCAGCAATTTATTTTCCCAAAAGGCCATATCTTAACACTCTGATTTTAAAAAAATTATTCGGTAACACTGGTTTGTAGCTTGAGTTGCGCTACATCATGATAATAAAAAAATTTTCGTGATGCTTGAAATAAGATTGAAAATTTGATCGCTGAAAGTGATGAAAACGCTTGTCAACTTTCTAAAATTACTTCACAGGTGTTTGGAGCTAAATAGTGACTTATCCAAACTAATAAAGCTAAGTTAAATATGCCATTGAAAGAGGAGACGCATGGCTACAAAATAGTATTATAAAAAAATATATGATGCTAACATTGATGAAATATAAGGCTTTGATAATCCATCGGGAACTTTTTGGACATCAATTAGAACTACGGTTAAAGGGGCACGATCGTGCCCAATGGGAAGAAAATGCGCGAACCAGCAGTTCTTTTCTTTCTCGATAAATTTTTACATTCGTTCTCGTATAGATTTTTTAAGTTTTCTGTCTAGTTTTAAAAGCAGTATAAGGTCATCTATATCAGATTTGACGCAGAACAAAGGAAAAATGGGACGATTCGAAAAATTCGAAAAAAAACTGCTCGTTCGCGCCTTAACGCACGGTCATGCCCCTTTAATTGAAGATTGATATATGTTTGACTCATTTTGTAATGAATTTTTTAAAAGCAGGGCTGCCATCAAAAGAAATTGAACGAAAGGATATTTGGTCGAAAAGGGCCGTTGACCATTTTGAAGGAAGAGGATCATTTTATCCAGTGCTTATCGGCATTTTAAAAAGAAAAAATGTTTTGACTGAAATTTGAATATGAGAATAAATTTGAGCTTTTGAAAAAAAGACAAATGGCAGCCCTGTTTGAAAGGCTTTTTCTTTAAAAAGTGATCACACTTCATTCCCACGATTTTCTCGAAATTTTTAGTTTTCATCTCATATGAAGGAGGACACACTTCTGAGTCAGTTTATTTTTGACAGAACGTCAACTTCAAATTTAGATCTCGATAGATGGACAATTTGGAATTCTTAGTTAGGCTCAGGGTAGGCCAGCGCACGTTATGACGGGCTTAAACGTGTGGTTTAAACATACTTTTTGTACTTTAGACAGAAAAATTGTATCCGGTTGCTGTATCCGGTTACAAGTATCCGGTTGCAAGGCAGTCGCGGACGACATGTTTAAAAAGGCTAAGACGAGGACGTGGACGAGTAATTTGAAAAATTCCCAGCACTGCATGAGCTTAGGCCAAGAAAAAGTGGCTCTTCAACAAATAAGTCATCCACAGATTTTATCCGAGGATAAAATTCGTGGATATTATCCTGAGCAGAGGATAAATCCGCGGATAATATCCGCAGCTGTGGATAAATTTATCCGCTATTATTGCTACGGGATGAAATCCGCAGATTTTTCTATCCACGAATTTCATCCCTATCCTCGGATTTTATCCGCTGATTATTGATACCAGTCCTGATGTCAGAGTACAAGGTTTCTTGACACGAATTCGAGCAATATTTATAATCAAAATGTTGGCAAGAGTTTTTCCGAGCTCTGAAACAAAACTGCAAGCGAAAATTGTTTACAGACAGTATATACCCGGGAAATCATCAAATACACTGATTCAAAATTATTTGAAAAACTTTCATTTGCAAGCGTGATATCATTAGCAAAATGTTTGAAGGGTCTGTTTGTGTGCGAGCGGGAGACTCTACTAGGATGGTGTCTATTAGAACGTACGATATTGGTTTTAGAGTAGATAAAAAATAGTGAAGAAAGTGAAATCCCTAATTAAGAAGAGAAAAAAGTTAATTAGAATACGCCTTTTCTGTTGAAGGCTGCCCTCTTACTTACGGAATACGGGACAAAAAATTTGGGCTTAGCCAGAGCTGCCATCTCAGAATTTAAAAAAAGGACATTTGGTCAAAAAACAGGAATTTGAAGGAAAAAGTGCATTTTATCTAGTGCTTATTGCCATTTTTAAGCAAAAAAAAGTTTTGACTAAAACTTCGAAAATAAAAAAAGATTTGGGGTTCCGAAAAAAGGACAAATCTTTTTAAAAAGGACATATGGCAGCCCTGGGCTTAGCCCTTAGGCTTGGGGGTAGGCCAGAGTACGGAAGTCGTGACCAACAAATAGTTTACGCACTTTTTATAGCGTGTGGACATATATTTGGGTGCTCTTTACTTAAGTTTTAAAAGGAAAAATTTTCCGAGGGTGGGGGGGTTGGTGATTGGATATTCGCTACTAGGGTCCAAACTTGTCGTAATTACTATTAAAAACGGTTTTCAGGCCGTCCTGCAGGTCAATATCCCGCGGAATAAATCCTCAGATTTGCACCATATGACAGGACCAGCGGGACAGCCTAAAGTCAATTCCGAATGCCTAAACAGTATTTATTAGTTATATGATGTAGAGCAGGATCGATTGGCCTTGAAATCTGTTGCCATGATCGAAAAATAGCCGTGTCTCGTGGCTTCATGAGCACTTGACCCGTGTACCGTGTCTCGTGGGAGTATGAGGGCAGCCTAACAAAATTAGTTTATTTCTCAAAATTTTGTATTTAAAAAGTTTTCTCTTTTTAAAATAAACGAAAACTGAAAATAAAATTTAAAATTTATGAGCCAGATACAAGGGCAGCTAGTTCAGTAGTGAATATGACTTTAACTTTTTTTTTCATTTATCTTAAACCAGGCTCTTTTACATCCTTTCAAAAAACATTTCGTTTCATTTAGCATTAAAAAAAAGAAAAAGATCCCAATATTTTTAATTTCTAAATTTTCTAGTCAAAATCTTTTTTCTCGCCTAAAAATAACAATAAGCAGTGGATTAAAATGACTTTTTTCTTCAAAAATGGTCAAAATGTCCCTTTTTTACCCGAATTTCTTTTTTCTCGAAAAAATATAAAGCCCTTTTAAAAACTCACAACTATTAACTTTTTCAGGTTGTACGATGCAGGATATCGATTTATTAACCACTGACTATAAATATACAGCCAGCTATGAGAATCCAGATGTTTTTAATTTTCGTTTGCATTGATCAGAGTTTTGAATTTCATTATTCTTTTTATTTTGAGGTCAATTTGATGAAGATTCAGTATCATTGTTTCTCTAAAATAAAGAAAATTTCTCTATATATTTTCGTTTATACAGATAAATCACATACAGTCGACGCTTGATTTAGTGTTCATTCTGAGGCCGCTCTAGGTGAACACTAAATCGAACTGAACACTAAATCGAGCGTCGACTTTAATCATTTTACTTAGCCGCTGACTAAATAAGTTGGGTTTAGATGAACATTGTATCGAGCTGAACACTAAATCGAGCGTCGACTGTACCTACTTTTTGAATTTTGAAATTCAAAAGAAACAACAACTGCTCTGCAATTTTTCGCTTCCAAATAAACTTGTCACCGCCTAAAATAAAAGGGTATGCTATACAATCATCACATCTTTGTTATTGCTGTATCTAATTCTCTTCAAGGGGAAAAGACCCGTCTCATGTGAAAAAGGCACAGAAACACTGTTTTTCACAGTAATTTTTTTCGGCTTGTCTGGGTCCGCCAACATAAAAACATAGAATACTTCAAAAACAATCATTTTTAAATTAGCGCTGAAACATTTCAAAAGAGAATAAGGGCTGCATTGGAAGAGGAAACGAAAAAATAGGCCCAATTTCCTGGCAAAACATGAGAAAAGTAAGTGTTGGTGTATTTCATGGGCTGTGGCGAAAAGAGCGTTTATATGAATTTAAAGATCAAAAGTACGCGGTTGTTATCTTTCTTGAATACAAAGTTTTTAACCGTTATTGCAGGCTCCCACAGTCGATGCCCGGCAAAGTTATATATTGTACCCGGTTTTGGAAAAAAAATTCAAGATAGAAAGGGCCTCTGGCGCGGCCTTGTGAAACAGGGGAGATGCTCTTTGCTCTTCATCTCTAACTCTCAAGCCCCCTGCGCCCCCGAATGGGGCGCAGGGGGCTCGGTTGGTTAGAGATGCGCGCACTCACTTACTTTAGACATGATTCTGAGCAAGATAAAAAATGCATTAGAGACTCTTTTTGCCAAGTCCCATGTTGAAAAACATGTTAAAGCAGCTTAAAAAATTTATAATTTAACTGAAAGTATTTTTATTTTTACAGTAAACATTTTGCAATAGCAGAAAAAATTGCGAAGTAGTACTCTAATTATTAAATGCTGGGTTCCGGCTAAATTTGCATGTTTATCTCTTTAATTATTTCATTTTTGTAGTGAAATTAGTTTCACTTTATTATCTTTTAAATTAAAAACTTTTTCACATAGCTTTATTATTTATTTTAGCTAAAACAAATTTTCGGAGTAGTATAGTGAGTACATGTGGTGCTTTCCCCCCGAAAGCAAAATTCCCAATGCATAAAACACACCAATTTAACTATATTTTACCCCAAATCAACCAATTTTCAAGTCTACAATAGCAAATTACCGTATTTTCTCTATTAAACGCCTCTCTTCAATAAACGCCCCTCTCTAATAAACGCCCCCCCCCATTTTTGACTAGGTTTTCAGAGTTAAGGCCATTTTTGATTAACAATTTCAGATTTATTTTGGGTTGAACAATAAACGCCCGGGTCGTTTAATAGAGAAAATACGGTATACCACTTTTTCAACGTTTTTGCTTTGGCCCATTTCGATTTTCAAAATATGAGCTATTTGTAGGCCAAAATAATATCGAGTAAAGATGCAAAAAATACAAATATACACACTTATTTACTAAAAAGTGTGCAACAAAGATATTTTACAATTCAGATGCTTTTTTATAGTTTTGCCTCTAATTTTGAGTTTTTAGTATCAAATTTCTCTCGTATGCAATTCAATATTTAAATTAGTATATTGGTATTGGGATATTTGGTTGGTGACTTTCGAAAATATTGGTATTGGTATTGGGTTTTAAACAAAGACATTTGGGTGCTAAATAGTGAAATTTTTCCAATAGAAATTTCAAATTTTTCACTAATATTTCCTCATTTTTTTGCCTAATGGATGAAATTAAACAAATTATGACTCAGACGTGATTTTTTGACAAAATCGAGCTTTCTTTTCCACAGTTGTTGCGACACCATAACAAGATTACTAGGGTC
>SADC01000504.1:0-80326 GCA_004194705.1 Ditylenchus dipsaci
TTAACTGATATACGGTTAACTAGTCTAAAGTTAATTAGTCTATAGTTAACTGATATACGGTTAACTAGTCTAAAGTTAATTAGTCTATAGTTAACTTATATACGGTTAACTAGTCTAAAGTTAATTAGTCTATAGTTAACTGATATACGGTTAACTAGTCTAAAGTTAATTAGTTTATAGTTAACTGATATACGGTTAACTAGTCTAAAGTTAATTAGTCTATAGTTAATGATATATACGGTTAACTAGTCTAAAGTTAATTAGTCTATAGTTAACTGATATGGTTAACTAGTCTAAAGTTAATTAGTCTATAGTTAACTGATATACGGTTAACTAGTCTAAAGTTAATTAGTCTATAGTTAACTGATATACGGTTAACTAGTCTAAAGTTAATTAGTCTATAGTTAACTTATATACGGGTTAACTAGTCTAAAGTTAATTAGTCTATAGTTAACTGATATACGGTTAACATGTCAAGTTAATTTAGTCTATAGTTAACTGATATCGGTTAACTAGTCTAAAGTTAATTAGTCTATAGTTAACTGATATACGGTTAATAGTCTAAAGTTAATTAGTCTATAGTTAACTGATATATGGTTAACTAGTCTAAAGTTAATTAGTCTATAGTTAACTGATATACGGTTAACTAGTCTAAAGTTAATTAGTCTATAGTAACTGATATACGGTTAACTAGTCTAAAGTTAATTAGTCTATAGTTAACTTATATACGGTTAACTAGTCTAAGTTAATTAGTCTATAGTTAACTGATATACGGTTAACTAGTCTAAAGTTAATTAGTCTATAGTTAACTTATATACGGTTAACTAGTCTAAAGTTAATTAGTCTATAGTTAACTTATATACGGTTAACTAGTCTAAAGTTAATTAGTCTATAGTTAACTGATATACGGTTAACTAGTCTAAGTTAATTAGTCTATAGTTAACTGATATACGGTTAACTAGTCTAAAGTTAATTAGTCTATAGTTAACTGATATACGGTTAACTAGTCTAAAGTTAATTAGTCTATAGTTAACTGATATATGGTTAACTAGTCTAAAGTTAATTAGTCTATAGTTAACTGATATACGTTAACTAGTCTAAAGTTAATAGTCTATAGTTAACTTATATACGGTTAACTAGTCTAAAGTTAATTAGTCTATAGTTAACTGATATACGGTTAACTAGTCTAAAGTTAATTAGTCTATAGTTAACTGATATATGGTTAACTAGTCTAAAGTTAATTAGTCTATAGTTAACTGATATACGGTTAACTAGTCTAAAGTTAATTAGTCTATAGTTAACTTATATACGGTTAACTAGTCTAAAGTTAATTAGTCTATAGTTAACTGATTACGGTTAACTAGTCTAAAGTTAATTAGTCTATAGTTAACTGATATACGGTTAACTAGTCTAAAGTTAATTAGTCTATAGTTAACTATATACGGTTAACTAGTCTAAAGTTAATTAGTCTATAGTTAACTGATATACGGTTAACTAGTCTAAAGTTAATTAGTCTATAGTTAACTGATATACGGTTAACTAGTCTAAAGTTAATTAGTCTATAGTTAACTGATATACGGTTAAAGTCTAAAGTTAATTAGTCTATAGTTAACTGATATATGGTTAACTAGCTCAAAGTTAATTAGTCTATAGTTAACTGATATACGGTTAACTAGTCTAAAGTTAATTAGTCTATAGTTAACTGATATACGGTAACTAGTCTAAAGTTAATTAGTCTATAGTTAACTGATATACGGTTAACTAGTCTAAAGTTAATTAGTCTATAGTTAACTGATATATGGTGAACTAGTCTAAAGTTAATTAGTATATAGTTAACTGATTGAGTCAGTACACAGTGAGAAACATCTTAGAAATTTCTTCAATGAGAAAATATATAAAGAACCACTGAAAAAAGATAGCTTGACTACACAATTTTTAATTTGTAGAGTAAATTTAAAAAATATTTAATTGAAGTGAAAAAAAGATCAGTTTATATCAGTTTATAAAATAAACGAGAAATGTTAGCAATGTTATATCATTTTTCTTTTACAGGGTGTGTATTTGTGTCTTGTAAGGACTAATTTAAATTTATTCAAATTTCTTCCAACTTTCAAAACAACAAAATATTTCATTTATGCTTACCGTATAGCTCTATCAAAGGCCCTGGGTTTGTATTTTCAAACCCTCCTCGGAGGGGACTTTATTAGAAAGGGGCTTTCATTAGAGATGAGGCCTTTATTTTTCAACTTAAATCGTGTTTGAATTTTTTCGCGCCCCGCAACGAAACAAAACAACTTTCCTTTTTTTAATTTTCAGACATTTCTTGTTGTGCCATTTTTTTGTTGCTCCGCTTTTTGTTGTTGGGCCCGCTTATTCTTTTTTTTTGCTTCTGCGATTTGACGATTAAAATAATATTATTAGAGGGGCTTTTATATTTTTGGATGGCTTCTAATGAGGCTTATATAAGAGAAGGGTCTCATAGTAAAAGGGGGCTTTTATTAGAGGAAATACGGTATGAAATCAGCAGAACTGCGGTTGGTTCGTAGAAAAATGTTTGAATTAACAAATATACTTTTCAAGACAAAAATAAAGGATGCAATGCTCATGCTTATTTCATTCAGCTAAACTCAAAATTGGATCTGAGGTGGATGCCTTTTAGGAAAGGTCCAATGTGGTTTTCCTAATCATTCTGAGGCCTACCGGACCTTCAAAATATTCTAGTCAAAAAAATCCTATTTGCTACCACCGATACTCGGACCTGCGGAAATGGATTTTGATTGGGTTTTGAAGCTTTTCGATTATATAGAATCAAATTAAGTGTTAAGAAATAGGATATTGGTGACTAAAGAAAAAAATTTGTAAAAAACACCAGGGGGAACAAAAAGACCAAGGTGATTATTAAATGAAATATTCGCTGAAATGTTTACGCAATTAATAGAAGACTAACCCTGAATTGTTAGTAAATTGAGTCATTATTATAGAACCTTTATCAGAGAGTTGGCTTTCATCAGAGAGAGGGTCTTTATCGGAGGATGCCTTTATTAGAGAGGGCCTTTAATAGAGAATATACGGTAAATATTTTTAGTACAACGAACCACTAAGAGTGTTTTAAATGCCAACATTTGAACTTTAAGCAACAAAATTTGGCAGGCGATTAATTTAGGGGCGGTAAATTTAGGTGGCGGTCAAAATATGCCGGCGTCCAATATGCTGGCGGTCAAACGTCCTGTACCCAAATTTAATCAAAACTATTTCTATTCATCAGACGGTTTACCCAATTTCTTATCCTATTGCAACTGACAATGGCGGCATCCTTTGATGGGTGAATATTGGCCCATGTACTACTTGTATCCACTTAAAGCCAGTTGCCTACATCTGTCCACTGAGCGTCTGATAGAGAGAAGACCTGTTCGATGAATAAATTATATGCCGGAACAGAGTGAATCGTGATGATTATTTAGAATAGACACGGCAAAGTATTGTTGTCGTTGAAGATTGAAATGCTAAGTTAGTTGAACAGAAAGATAATTAAAGCAATCTTGAATATTTTCGTCGGTTCTATCTCGACTGAATTCAAGACAGAAACTTTTTCAGATACTTAGAGGTCATTAAAGCGCGACATCCTTTGAATTTTAAACATTTTTTTGTCATAAGTTCGATGTTTCCAGATTGAAATAGTTATTGAGCGAAAAAAATAGTTACGAGAATTTAGCCCACCCTGTATAATAATAATAAATAATTTTGAAGTAACCGGAGCTCTATGAGTCACGAAAGCTTAAAAAGCTGGAAAGACTCAGTACAAAAACAGTTTGAAAAAACAAATAAAAACAGATATTTCTAGATAAGATAACTGAAAAACCACTGAAAAAAAGCGCAGAGGCCCAACCACACAATTATCAGAATTTGGTAGAGTAAGTTTGAGAAAATTTCCAAATGATGTATCATCGATATAATTAAAAGGATATTGAAAGAAAAAACAAGAAAGCCATATTTATCATTTTTTCTGTTCAGTGTTGCATTGGTGTCTTTGTAAGGACTGATTTAACATTTTTAATCAAATTTCTTTCAACTTTTGAAACAACAAAGGTGGTTTCATTTATACTGAAATATTTGTAGTATAACTAACCACTAAGAGTGGTTTCAATGCCGAAATTTGAAAAACACAATGAGTCGATTTGTAATTTCAGTTTTCGAGGTTTTTTTAATTTTTAGTCAAAACTCCAAAAATTTATACTCACTTTTTCGTATTGTACTGTATGGTTACACACATGCCTTTGCAAATAGGATCGTCACGCACATATCCTCCATCCGTCCGATTAGAGGGCACCCATTTACTATTTGGAAGGAATAGTTGTCCTGACGCACAGGCACTAAAGCCGTCTATAGTTGCATCATAATATAGACCACAACCCCCATATCCTGTGCCTCCATAGAAAGTGAAGTTGCTGCCAGTCTGTGGCTTGTTCAGGACACTATCTAATGTTGATTCGTCATTGACTATGCAACATATGTCAATAGCGAAAAGCGCTAATACTTTGAAAGTTTCCATGTCTAGTAAGTTGTGATTTGCTAAATCGGACAAAATAAAGAAACATTGTGTGATTAAAATTATTTAAAAAAGTCAGTTCTCAACTAAAACACTCTAATGATTGAAACTGTTTTCGCTGATGTCTTGGAAATGAAAATTTAAAAAGAGTCGGTTAAGCGCCCTCCCGAAAATAACCAATGAAAAAAGTTTGATAAGCTCGGTAGCTTCATGAGTGGAGCAGTGAAAGCCAACAAAAGTTGTCGTCATATTCGATTTCTGCTTGAGGCACCCATTTTTATAGACGTTTACTAATACAAGGCGGCACATTCTTACACTCTCTTTCAGCTCATAATTTTCAATTTTTCTCACCATTTTTGCTAATATTTATTTAAAAAGAACTCCGCTCGAGACAGTTAGTTGTGACAAAAAAAAGCGGTATTGAAAAAATGCAAAACATTACCACTTAAATAGTCAGATTTTAGTAGCCTTTTTCACTTTCGTAAGAATATTCAAGTTATCAAAATTTAAATATATTTAAGCTTTGGTTTTATTGGTCACATCAATCTTGGGATATAATTGTGCAGACAAATGCGTGTGATTTCACGTTTGTAATTCTATTCGAGGTTTGAGCATAAAAAAAATTTCGAAAGGCAGACAGACTTTTAAAAGATAAAAGATTGTCGTGCTTTCGCCCTATTTCATGTAAATCTTGAGCTTATCAATCAGTATATCAGAAAACCTCACCCTTTGAAAAATAATTTTTTTTTCAGAATTTGTAGCCTGATGCTCTCTGGTTTAAGAGTTTTAATGAGGCCACGAATAACTTTAATAAAAGATGCACGGCCAAAAACTATACTATGGAAAATTTTGCTGTAATGGTTACTCGTCGACGTTTATTTTTTAGAAAGATTACTATTCATCTTTCTCGAAAATTCACCGTTTTTTCACTTTACTCCTAATGCAGTCCTGATCCCATCTGTATGTTCGAAAATCAAATTGTGAAAGTTTGACTAAAACTCCTGAAACCCCATGTGGTTTCTTAGTTTTTATGTGTGGTTTCTCCTCAGATTCAAAAACGGCCTGCTTCGTAATGTATTGGGATCAAAAACAAGATATGAGAGTTATCTCTTACATTTGAGCATGCTTCATAGAGGGAACACTATACTTCAACCAAATCTTGGACGGTTGCAGTCAGAATCAAGATTTTATCCTTGTAGTTTGGTGATAATTAGTGAAAGGTTCGGTTAAAAGGTTTCGGTACTCTTTTATTGGGTAAGGCACATTTAAATTGCCCTTTTTCCCCTAGTATTCAGGACAAACACACTTTCACTAACCCAAATCCCAAAATACATCTTTATATAAAACAAAAAATAAGTAACGAGTAAATAAAATTTATTTGTTTTCAACAGAAAATTATGTTAGCTGACAGTATGCTCTAGCTTATATACACCGAAAATTTCAGCCTTATTGTTGTAACTATTTATTCAGTGGGCTAAAAAAAGCTTGGATTAGGTGCGCTTCTGGTATCTGAAAATAAATCGTTTTCTTTGAAAAGCTCAATTTTTTATAGGGTCGATCTTCACGCCGCAAAGCCTGGCCCAATCCACCTAGTTTAAATATTAGTTCAGCTTGACTAATATTTTTATATCAGAGAAGTCAAAGCAGAACACTAAAAGTGAGAAGTTTTTATTTTTTCAACGTTAAAAGTACATGTTTCATTTGGAGATTATAGGAGGATTTTGACACAGAAAAGCATGGACTGAATGATTGAGAAAAATCATTTATTGCATTTAATTTAATAATCGGCAACCTATTCCAGTCAATTTGATTCTAAAAAAATGTCCCGTGTTTTTGAGCTGGAGGCCACAAACAGGAGCACGTCGATTTTTAAAAAGTCATATTCCCCAAAATGTGCCCTAAAAAGGCACACTTTGCCGATCCGGGCAACGAAAAAGGAATATATTGGTACCTAGGCCTTTTCTGAGTTATTCGAAATGGCTTTCTGTATCTTTTGTGTTGCGATTCCATCCGTCACACTTTTTATGAATTTATGGTTTTATAACCAATTTTGGCCAGTTTTTGCAATTTTATATCCGATACCTTTCCGGAACCCTCAAGTACAACATCTTGGCTTCCTTTTAAGCACAATCACGTATGTTGGAAGTTGCTTCTAAAAAAATTTGAGAGGCTGTTAAGGTCTGCTTTTTGAGCCTTCAACAGCACAAATCCCTCAGAGGTACATGCTGATTTGTGCAAAGTCGCTCACAAACGGCAAAAACAGGGTCCTTTAAAAAGGCAGGAAATATCTCTCTAAAATTAGTGATATTTGCTGCGAAACCACGATAATTTGATTCAAAACTCCGTTAGATAACTCCTTGGATCACTGAGAGATACATAAAACTTTCTTCTGTAGCTTTGGATCACACTTTGTTACCTCCTATTTCGATGGAATTTTTTTTCGCACCCATCTTATAGAAGATATCGTTTAAAGGGCCATGCTCGCCGCCGATGCGAATATTTTAAAAGGCGGGTACCAGGTCAATTCAAACGAGAATTATTTTTACGTAAATTTCATGAGTACACTGCGGGGAATAAGTAATAAAAAGTATTCATTCACTTGAAAGTATGGTGGTCTAGTGAGGACTGCAAAGGTTGGTCGTCAGTTTGAATCCCACTGAAGGTAGTATTTTTCCTGAACTTTTCCTAAATTGCGTCAAGTTAATTCTCGTTTGAATTGACCTGGTACCCGCCTTTCAAAATATTCCCATCGGCGGAGAGCATGATTCTTCAAGGTAGGTTAATTTGTGTTTGCTCTATTGAAATGCCTCCGCTGACGAAAAAGCCGTCAATTAAAAAAATGATGAAATTTGGACTACCGTATTCTCTCTATCAGTTCCACATGTGGGATTATTTTTCAATCAACCTCAAGGGTGTGGGATTATTAGAGAGATGTGGGTTTATTAAAGAGTGTGGGATTAATTTCTGATCATCCTTTATTCTTAACATCATAAAACAAACAATTCAGACCAAAAGTTATTTATTCTTTCAAAAACAACCCATTACGTCACAAACAAATCCTCATTTTCAATAAATTCACCCTCCGCGCTCAGGTAGCCGTTTGCAAGGTCTTCTTCCCCATCCTCTTCTTCTGACATCTCTGCCACACTTTCTATGGCTCGCTCTTTTTTCAGCATCTCCAAGCCTTCCGGGATAGCGCCGTGTGCCTTGAAGCAGTGGATAAAATCATCTTCGCTTCCATCGCTAGCATTAGTAAGACCGCGTACTGTGAAAATTATGAACTTGGATGTAAGGTCAACGAAGAATTCACCCTTGAACGAATTGATGATCAGATTGTTTGATAGAGCCTCCCAAGCGCGCACAATCAAGTCAAAATACACTTCCATAGAAGAAGCCCTCGGATTGCCGCCAGTTGTGAAGGTCATTCGATCGCCGTTGCTGATCCAAGTCTCGTGGTAGTTTCTGATGTGGGCCTTGAATGGAGCATTCCAGCATTATTCCATAGAAGAAGCTGATCCAAGTCTCGTGGTAGTTTCTGATGTGGGCCTTGAATGGAGCATTCCAGCATTATTCCATAGAAGAAGCCATTGCCGCCAGTTGTGAAGGTCATTCGATCGCCGTTGCTGATCCAAGTCTCGTGGTAGTTTCTGATGTGGGCCTTGAATGGAGCATTCCAGCATTATTCAATAGGCGGTTTCTGACAGACGGTGGTTCCTCGACGAGAAGCAAAGTTGTGCCTCTTCATAAATTTCTGTAGCCATCCTTCACTTCATAGCATTTTTATTTAACAAATAATGCTGCAATTTTACCTTGAACTCCTGGTCGGTATGCTCGAACTCCTTCTTCGCCTGGCGCTGGATCATTCTCAGAGAAACCTTTTTCTTGGCGCACTTATTTATCCGGACCCACTTTGCCAGCTCCTTGTCGAGATGCTCGTGCTTCACAGATCTTCCTCCACCTGATAGTCGCTTAGCATGCTTAGAACTTGACCTGAAATAATAAGAATAATGCGAATATGTGAGAGTTTCTAAAACCTCACACCTGCTTGCGTATCTCCTCTTCCTTCCCATGCAGTCGTAGACGAGCCTCCGATTAATTACGTAGTGCTTACTGGCGGAGTTTTTTGATCCTGCGAGAGCCGATTGGATCACATTGAGCTTGAATTCCGCATTGTAGCTCTTGTGCTTCCGAGATGGACCGTCACTCCCTTCATCTGAACTTTATTCATGGGCGCTTGACATCATGTAGAGAGCTGAATCTTGTGAATAACAGTTTTTCACGTTATCACAAATAGCGCAGTCCGCCGAATTCGAACCCACACGAGCAGAGCCGTGTTAATTGACAGGACGACAAGAATTCAGATTTTTAACCCGATTTTAACACTATGGGTTTATTGGAGACCGTGGGTTTATTAGAGAGTGTGGGATTAATTTCCGATCATCCTCTAGGGTGTGGGATTATTAGAGAGGGTGGGTTTATCAGAGAGTATGGAACTAATAGAGAGAATACGGTAATTCTGTATTTTTGCTTGTGTAAGGACTCGCCTGAACGTTGAATACCAGCTTTCGTCCTAAACAGAATTAATGTTCATAGAGAACACAATATAGGGACAGTTTCCCTCTCTAGATTCACCAGTGTGTATTTGTTATTTGTATTTGTGTGTATCGTACCTATTGTACTTTACTTGTGGACCCCATTTGGACCAATAAAGAGCTAATTGGAACCACCACCATCCTGCTTATTTATTAGTCAAATCAGAGCCTGCAGTAGATTTTTCATGGCTTCTTTCAAATCCTTCAAATTGACCAGTATATCTTTGGTCAAATTATTAGTTGATGTGAAGCCAGAAAATTGATTTTTCAGAAGTAGTTCATCAAACTGAGTGCCTGAAAATATTCTAAGCAAAAAAACGTAGTAATTGTTCTGCCGTATGAATTTATTTCGAACATATTCTTGACGATTGTTGACCAGAGTCACATGCATTCCAGCCTTAAATAGCTGTAAAGTGGTGTAGAGCCCACTAGGACCTCCGCCCACAATAACTGCTGTTTTTAAAGATGCAGCAGCTGTGGGTCGATTCGTTTTGTGCTCGTAGTAAATGATTCCTAGCATAGCCTTGTCGATTTCTGCATTCTCAATAAAAACAAGTCTTTTGATAGTTTTGAGCAAGCAATTTTCAGGCAGTGCGTCACCTTTTAAAAGTTAATTAAACAGTTTGGATAGTAATGTTTCCTCTGAAAAAATAGTGCTCAAAATCTTTTTGCATCTTGTTATCAATATAATATTTTCTTCTTTTTGTAATTTTGTTTCTTTTTCGATCTGCTGAACGATAATTGGGTCACTGAGTTTTGGATAGGCGTGTATTAGTTCATTAACTTTTTCTATTAGTATAGTTATCAATTGCCTGTGTTTATCTTCGAAATCTAAAAAATTGTGTCCAAGTATTTTTGTATAGTCAGCTTCTTCATTGCTCAACTTCTCTGTTATTTCATCACTAATTTTGGGCAAGCTAATAATTAATTTAAAACGTGACTTTCACGGCTAAAAAATATGGCATTCGGATGTAAGAAACGTTTTTTTAATTGACCTTCAAGAATAAAGTAAAAATCAAAAATCGGTCAGAATAAAATTTTGAATCTATATGTGAAAAAATATATACCAATATATGCCTTGGTCCCCCCCTGTTGTTTTTTTCTACAAAAATTCAACCTTTGCCTTAGTCCAACAAGCTGACTTTTTCAAAAAAAAATTATGAAATGTCTCCAAAGTCGTTTGACTGAATTTTTTGTGTCAAGAATATACATTAACGAGACCACCTTAAGTTTGCATAGATACTTATCTCGTTCATCATTTGAACTCTGTGCTATCAGAAGCAGCACATTTTTCACTGCATGAAATTGGACTACAGTCGACGATCGATATAACTTTCCTAAAGGGACCAATCAAATTTGATTGCAATTCTCTTTTATCACTTGAAAGGTACATTCTTTTATAAGGTCTGGATAATGTCAGGGTAATATCATTCGGAGTATTGACTCGTCACAGAGATATGGCTTTTAAAATGCTTTTTAAGACCCGGGTGTTATATTAACCCTATTTATTGACAATCCTATTTTATACACTCGACGCTCGATAGGCCCCTTAAGGCCCCCTTAAGTACAGGGTTCTCATCACAAAATTTCGAAATGAAGTAGCCAATCCATTTTGCCAAATGAAGTGCAATTTGGTCATTTTCAGTCAAAAAAAGGTATTTTGAGATGAGCTTGTTGATATTTGAGCACCGGAAATGAAGATTTTGACGTGAAATCTCTAAAATTCTAAAAATATATGGTGCCAAATAAACCACAAATTTTTAATAAGTACAGATGAGAACATCGCTCAACCACCAATTAGTTTTAATGAAAATAAGCTGCGAAATTTGTTGTCTTCAAATTATCTAAAAAGATTTATTCTCAACAAAATTCATCACTTTTACTATTTTCCTATTTAAACCAGTCAAATAGAAAAGAAAAAAGAGAAAGTTCAGTAATAAAGTATCTCGCAATATGTGGGTCATTTTCCATCAGTTAATTTTCTTTTCTGCAAAATCCATTGTTTCTATTATAAGTCTTAAAAACTGCTGAAATATCATTATTTCTTGTTACCTTAGATATTTGAAATATAATAATATCTGATGTGCTTATTAATTAGTGGAATATTTTTCTTATTTTTATCCTCCACGTTAGCTTCTTACTGTGGCCAATCTGCAATTCCTTTCAGTTTTGAGGTCTATTTATTTCCTAGGGCTCAATTATGGTGTAAACTACCCTCGGCCAAGAATTCACCAAATAAAAAGTTTGATAAAAGCTGGGAAATCCATAATTTTTTGTCGAGTCGCGTAGTCTTGATTACAAACCACTAAAGTCACTAATGCTCCGTCTTACTTTAAAAATACACATAAAATGCATTTTTGCGCCAAAAATCGTTGTCAAAGTTTTTTGCTGTTGTTTACGTTAATGACTTTCACATGATGTTTTAGCGGATATAAAAATTTCAAAGCCAGCGATCTTTAAATTCAAAACACTGAAAAATGTAGAAATTAACTAGGTCAACCAATACAAGGAGAAAAGTGCAATTTAATTTTACAATTTTTCTAGGCCCTCGCTAATGGTCAACCTATCCTTGGATGTGCTCGTCCTGGCTGTTTTGGCTGGAACGCTGATGGTAAACGTTCGGCTGACTCTGCGTGAGTTATTTTTTCGCAAATTGTCAGGTACTTATTCAGTGGGTACCAGTCCTTGTACTTTCTAGCCTACATCGCATAATTGTTTTAGTGGTTTTTGGAATACAAATCGAAAACCTTATTTTTTCTAATGTATGAAAATACTAAATACACGGCAATATCGGAACAATACGTAAAATTGTCTTAATTTTCTGAAAAATCGACAAAAAATATATTCATTAATATTATTTATGATTTGTTGGCATAAATTAATCATTTCACATCTATCTAATAAATTCGAACCACATAAAACCAAAACTTTTTCCAGAAAGCTAGAATTTGACAAAGTAAGGGTACCAACCGAAAAAGTACTTATTTTTAGTGTACAATAGCTTAAATTTTTTGCATTAAGTCAGTTCTATCGTGTCGGTAAAGTAGCTGACGGATATCTAAGAAGTTCTGATGCAAAAGGTCCAATCGTCAAAAATGCAACTGGTTTCCGACCTCAATACTCGGTAAACTTCATTTTGGTTTGATCAAGTGCCATGAACAATGTTGTATACCGTATTTACTGTATTAACTCCCCATGAGGACTTAATACAGTAAATACGGTAAGCTATATTCATAGATTTCTCGAGAAATGACAAAATGTTTCAAATTTATCTTCATCGATACTTTGATTTAATAGAACGTCGGCATTGAATTTTCTCACTGCTGCCGTGCTTGCAAGCAGTAAGAATTGTTTTTCGCTTCGTCTTCAGCTTCGTCTCTTTGCTTCCGGCTTATTATTACTCTTTATCCGTTGGGTTAAATTCTATATGGTATTTTTTTCATCGAGAATTTCCACCGTTTGTTTTGAAGTTTTGAATTTTGTTTTGAATTTTGGTTTTTTTAGTTTTGAATTTTGTCTAACTGTAATTTTTATTAGGAATTTTAGGAATTCGACATGATGAAATAATTATCTAGGTCACCCCATTAGTTAACCACAGACTAGTTAACTATAGACTGGTCAACTGTAAATAAGTTAACCATAAATAGGTTTATTATATATAAGTTAACTATAGACTGGTTGACTTTAGACTATGCTAGGTCAAACCGAAATTTTTGTTTTGATGTTTAAAAAAAATCTAAACTTTATATGTCTTGTCACTTACGAAAGAAGAATTTAATACAGGCTTTACGCTATAGTCCGAAAATTAGTAAACCATTTTTTCTTTTTTTTTCTGTGAATATTTTTTTCAATTTCATATCATGTTTTTAAACATAGAAGTTTTTAAACATAAAAAGATTATATAATTTTCATACTTCATCGAATTTCATATTTAATTAAAATAAAAAATCTGACGCTGAATTTAGATTTGTGACCAATCCTATATCTCTGACCACTGTTCTGATGCCTCTTGGGTTGGCGGTCTTGCTCCTACAGCAACTATTGAACCTAAAAATGCGTAATTCTTTTGTCTCTTCAACTCTTTACATAATATGAAGCAGAAAAAATTTAGTCTTAAATTAATGTGCTGCTCCTACAACAAATTGTCAGAGTCAGTGGATGAAGGAAGAGTTGAGATTAGGCCAGGCCAGGTAATTAAAGGAGGAGAAGTCAAAAATAGTCAAGGCAGACAAAGCTCATTTGAATATATTGCTAATGTGCAGAGATTGTTCGATAGAAATGGGTTTGCTTTTTGTTTTTTTCTACTGAAATATCGTCGATATTATCTTTATAGAGTAGTGTACATTTTGACAATGAAAAAATTTCCGTGTGTTCCAGAACCTATTGCTCTGATTTCAGGAAGTAACATTTTTGTTTAATTTTTAAATTCTTAAGCATAAGGAAATACTGAAGCGACAAGATAATCTTTACATTTTGAACAGCGATAAATTGCTCTGACTCAATCCTGGCTTTTTCCCTGGCTCAATCTATCCATCATTTCTATTTTCACAGATCGACCTGCTTTGTTGATTAAAATTTAGTTAGTATACTATGTGAGAAAAATTTTTGGACGTGGCTGTCACTACTCTATAGTCTAACAGATGATCTGGATATCAAAAAATCCAAAACCACAGGAGTGACCGAGCCAAAGTTGTAGTCCAAAACGAAAAAACGAACCGAACAATTGAGGACTTCATCGGGTCCAACATCGGGTAAATTGTTCCGCGTTGTGGTACGCGAGTAAATTGGAGCAAATGACACGAGCTAAATAAAAAAGGGCAAGATAAGTTATGTGATTTGATTTTTGAAAAATAGGCAAGAAAAAATGGAAAAAGGGCGAGAATTCAGACTCTAGCGGAAAAAATTCAGTAAAATCTTACAAAAAAGTAATTTTTTAGTTGAATCAGACACCGCTGATTTCCTAATTGACAATATAAATGCTATGTCAGAGACTAAGCAATCAGAAATCACAGCAATAACTCCAAAGGCTCTGTTTAATGACCAGAAATTTGACTTGCCCAACGACATGCCTCAGGTATGAGTGTGAAGTAATTTGGCTTGATTTAGAAAATTCTAATTTCTAGGAGCAAACTAATCGAAAATCAGAAGGTTAAAACTACAAACAAATATTTAAATATATCAGAATTTTTACTAGATGTTCCTCAGTCCCTTAACGCTGTAAACCGGCCTCTGACGCGAGTTCGTCTTGGTATTCCATCTGCCAAGCCGATGGTTGATGACGTAGTTACTGTCAACACTGAGGTCGCAATGCCGCCTAACAAAGTAGTTTATCCTGTAGATGCTAAAGCAACTGACTACCAAAAAACTGTCTTACCGGCGAACCCAAATCAGGTAAGCGAAAATATAAACAAAGGAACATAGTCATCTATTCTTAATTGCCCCCACCAATTCGAAAAAATATTTCCTAATCATTGAACTTCCGTACGGATTTTTCAACTTCGTTTCTATTAAAACAAGGCCCAGAATTTGATTTTTGGTAGAGTTCTGTTAGAAAACAACTTGAAAAATCCTTACTCAATGATTAGAGAAAAAAATTCTTTAAGATATGTTTCGCATTATATTTTCAATTTTGACGAAAAACAGAATGCAATATGAAAATTGGCACTGAATAATTTTGACCACCAGCTGGTTTCAACAATTTTTTATATAATTTTTGATAATTTCAGTTAGGTTTTTTTTAATTTAGTCCAGGATCAAATATTTTAGGAATCTTTTTTGTAAATAACTACAGTTTTGACCTTGAAAATTACTGCATTTTTTTAAAAAAGATACTGAGTCATTAAGAATCGCAAGTGTTATAGATGCGAAGTGAACTAAAAAGTGCATTAAATTTATTTTTTAGCAAATTTCATCTATGCAAAAGCCATCGCAAACTTCTAATAGCCAGTCTTCTTTGCCATCTAACCAGCAATACTCTCCAAATCAGAGTCAACAATACAACAACAACCAACAGCGATACCCTTACTCTCAAACTCAATCTCAACAGCAATCCTTTTACGACAACCAACAAGCTACCATGCAAGCCATGCAGTCCATGTTGGACCCTCTGGGAATGTTCCGTAATTTAGGTCTTCAGCCCGCCAGCAATCAACAATATTCTCCACTGTCTTTTTCACAACCCGCACAAACAGCTCAGCAATTTGGAACTGTGGCCACCATTTTCCCTTCTTTACCTTGGCAACTCCAGCTCCCTTTCCAAGCGCTAGGTTGGCTGCTCAAGCAGCAGTAGCCAATGGAATTTCTACCTACAAAGGTGAACACCCTAACAACAGTGCAGCCATGGGACCAAAAGCAAACCAGCAATATGAGGTAGTTGAAGTAGTAGACTCTGAGCCGGTTAATGGATTTTCCATGCCCAGAATTCCGACTCCGGAGGAGATTGAAAATGCGGTAAGAATTTTTTGTTGTCAGATTGGTTTTTAAAAGCTTCGAATAAATACTTATTTAGCTACCACCTGCTTCTAAACGTTTGATTGCCACTGTTACAAACTTGCTAGGATATAACAGATTTGTTTAAAGTAAAAAAACTATTAAAAAAATGTGTTAATATTAATAAAAGTGTTCATTGCCAGTTTTGTAAAAATAAATTATGTTTTTTTTAATCAATGAGAAATTATAATAAAAATGTTGCAATATAAACAAAAATTTCTCAAAAGGAAAAGTAAGAATATCAGAATTGAAAAAGATCTTCAAACAACGTGTTATATTCACACAGAATGCAGGTTATGTACTACATAATGTTTGTCCTTCAAAAAATACTTTCATTCAACCATAGGTTGATTAACAATAGACTAGTTAACTGTAGGCTCGTTAACTATCAACTTTGATGGATTAACTATAAATTTTAAATAAAGCTAACCAACTGAAATTGTGAGCTTAGGAGCGAGTTGACCGTTGCGGTCCAAACTGCTGAAAAAAAATTCAGAAAAAAGCAGGCAGGACCAAGACGTTTTTAAATGTATTCCGTATGGAGTAAAGAAAACTTCAATTAGTGTTATAAAAAACCGTCACTCACCAAAAACATGTTTTCTACACGTTTGAAGTCTTAAAACACACACAAAAAAGTTAAAAATACTTTTTGCGAGGAATTGCTATACTATATACTCCGGCTTTTACTTTTTTCTTTCTTTTTCCCCATAAGAAAAAAATAAATTTTGTGTATTCCTATTTATTATAATCAGTTTCGCCAAAAAAAAGCTACAGGGTTCTCCATTATTGTGTTACTGTTTTCTTTTTTATTCCTTGTTTTCCGACTGATATTTGCTTCTATTTTAAAGAGTTGACTGTGACGGACGGCCATCAACTGACCACCATTTTTTCCGGAATATTGAAACTTTTGATTAAAAATCGACAATTTTGACAGTAAAAGTTTCGAAAAATAGTTTCTAGAAAACCAAAATCTCTTCTTGAATCAGAATCTGTTGAGATCAGGTCCGAAAAATTTCAGGAAGCTGAGATAGCTTTTAAAGTAGGAAAGTGGTCCAAATTTGCTGTGTGGTCTACTCAAAATACCAATATCTCAGCTTTTTGATATTTTTCAGACCTGATCTCAACGGATTCGAATTCAGAATGAGATTTTGGTGTTAGGGGACTTTCCGAAAATTTTTACTATCAAAATTGTGGAATATAAAAAGAAAGTTTCTAATCTTCAAAAAAAAATGGTGGTCAGTTGATATTTTACCGAGTGTGACATACAAAAATAATAAAAAACACAATTGAGAAAAAATTAAAAAAATGGTTAAATTTCCGAAATGTTTTGACATACAGTCCAATTTCGATAAACCGACACCCCTGGGGACCAGCTTGGGGCGCCGGTTTATCGAGAGTGCCAATTTATCGGGGCGCTGGTTTATTGAGAGTGGACTGTATCTGTAAATTAGTGAACTTATAATCACACTAGCCAAATGACGGGTGACAAGTGAGTGCATATATTGCAAGCAGGGGCTGGCTTGTGTTCAGCTTCTACTCAAAAATACTAGCTCTCGTCTGCCTCTTTCTTGTGATCTTTTTGGTCAGGCATCAAGTATTTCATATTTTTATTCTTACTAGCTTTTGGTTAAGTCGTTTTTGTGTGTTGTAGCCATAAACTTGATAGCCAGAAAGAAAGAAGGAAGACTCAATTTACAAACAAACAATTAAAAACCTTTTTTAATCTTTGAATTACAAAAAATATGTAAAAACACAACAAAAACAAACATGTAATTATCAAAAATTAAACATAATTTTATTAGCAGCAGTGGGTAGTTCATTAATAGTAGCTGCATCAATGCTTTGAAAGGAGATATTTTTTGTCTTCTAATCTGCGGTGTGGAAGATAAAGACGAGTCCACATCGTCTGCAAACACTTTGATGGTCATTGATTTGAAGAGGATTTAATGGAAGACTTCAAAGAATAGTCATCCGAAGAATCAGTTGGATTAAACCGTTGTGAAGGAGTAAAAGACGATGTTTTTCGTCTTTCATGAAGCCGGCTGGCACTTCTAAAAAGAAAAATTACACTTTTTTTGGCTTATATGTATTCACACTCTTCCTTCAAAAAGTTGCCTTATTCCCCCTGTTGACTTTTTTTGAAATTTTTTTTGAAATTTTCCTCAGTCAACCCTGTGGTTTTTTACGAATTTTTTCACTTCTTTATTGCACTTTCATGTTTCTTGCCTCATTGTGACCCTTTGTACATTATTCCGCCACTAATATATACTTTCTTCTAACATAGGATTTTCGTTGTCCAATGAAAATGACTCCAAAAATACAATATCTCCCACTCTTATTACTTTGCATAACAAGCAATGTCAAAACTTGTGTTACAAATGAAAATTGTCGGAGAATTTTTCATTTTATAAAAAAAAATACTAAAAGAAGAGGTGGAGCTAGGGTTGTGAAATGGTAAGTCACCGTGGTAAGTCACCAGTAAGTCACCAGTAAGTCACCGGTGACTTACCAAGGCTTCCAAGAGTCACTTAAACTCGGTGACTTATTTTTAAAATTTTCATCGTTATTGAAAAATGATTTTTGGCTGTGTTTTCTTTGTTAAGAAATTTTTAATCTTGCATTTTCTGTCTTTATCGCTTCCTTTTTTGCTTGCATGTTCGGTCCGCTCGAATATTTCTGACTGGTTTTTCTAGTAGGCAACCTCCTAATCTTTCCTGTTTTAAAAAGAAAGATCATGCCAAAATCATTCACCTAGAGCTGGAACTATTTCACAAAGAGGGATGAAACAATCGATGGCAAAAAGAAGATAGTTGGCTACTGTCAATTCGGCAATGCGAACTGTGCCGTTTTGCAAGCTGGGCCTATGTGGACAACGCTGGCAAACAGGAGAAACATCTGCAGGTTTATCATCAATGATCAACTGGATTTCAGGCACTGTACTGAATTTTAGAGTTGGAAAAAGGTTGGCGCTGAAACAAGGGTGCAGATCGATCGATTGTCAAAGAAAGCGAGTGGAAAACCTCTGAAGAAAGTAGCCAAGGAGTCCGAGGAGCACAGCGCGCGTCCGAGCACACCAGCGATCAAGGGCTTTTTCGATAACATCAGTAGGGAGGATCAAGATGAAACCGATATTCTTCTCACCAGGGTTGGTCTTTGAAATGTTCTTTGACCATGATCACCATCTGATAGTTACTTCACAGGCATTTACCACCGGTAACATCGCTCCAAATTTTCTCGACAATCCCTTCTTCCAGCAATTTGTGGCTAAGCTCCGTCCGTCGTACAAACTTCCATCCAGAGAATACAAGTTTTCGAAAGTCCTCGTGCCTGCTGAGTACAATCGAGTCAAGATAAATCTGGAGGAGGCGACAAACAATGTTTGCCTTTGTAGCAATTTGAGCTTGGTTATTATTGCTATTTACCTTAAGGCTGATTTTCTTGCGATCTCATCAGATGGGTGGACGGATGTGCGCAAAAACTCTCTTATCAACGTTGTGGTGCATGCTCCGAGGCCCTTTCTGTTTGAAACCATCGATGCAACCTCTTCTGAAGTAGATGGGAGATCCAAAGAACTGAGCATAGTGGTAAATTCTCACTTAATTTGGATTCTTATTTCAATGTTTGCTTCAGGAAACTACATTGCCAATCTCCTTGCCGAGCAAATCATCAAATTCCGATCTCTGCGGCACCGACAGAAAGAAATTGGTCTCTCCGGTGCGGAATCCACACAAAGATTCGAAATCGGTATGGTCGTTTTTAATCCTTTGCAAAAACACATAATGGTATTGTTGATTTAGAATGAAGGTCAACACCGCAAGGCAAGTTGTCTTCATCAAGCACAATCTACTCTTGGAATACGTCGGCCTGTTCAAGAAAATGAGCGTGTCGAGCCCCGATGTGAAGTAAGAAGAATCGGAAGCCGAAGATGAAAGAAATTCTTCTAATGAAGAAATATTTATGGATGATTTTGATTGAATCTGTTCCGGTATGTGTGATTGCAGCATTTTGTTTGGTGTCAAAAAGCTTTTGTCGATAAAAATTTGAACAGGCCCTTTTTGCTTTGGATAAGTCACCGATATTTGGTGACTTACCGGTGAGTCACCGGTGACTTACCGGTGACTTACCAGAATTTTTAAGTCACCGGTGACTTCACAACCCTAGGTGAGCCAAGGCAATATTATCAAAAGTTGCAAAAAAAACAACAGGGGGGACCAAGGCAGCTTTTTCTTGGCAGAGGTGTGAGCCCATTTGTTCATCGTCCGCTCTTCTATAAAGCACTCTCTAGTGATTGACCTTAAGGATAAGTTGCAGTGCCCCTTGAAAATATCTAGAGAATTTCGAGTATCACAGGAGTACTATAAAAAAGGGTTGTAAAATGAAAATATTCTCTAGATACAGTCAACTCTCGCTATAACGGCACCCCACGGGACCGAGCCCAGGTGCCGTTATAGCGAGAGTTATAGCCGTTATAGTGGAGGTGCCGTTGTAACGACAGTTTTTGAACCAAAGATAATATGAGGTGCCGCTATATCGAGAGTCCGCTACATTGTGACTTATATCACACACCAAACAATCGATTTCAAAATTTCATTCAAACGTAATATAACATCCAAAATATTATTAAACAGCCGAAAAATAATGTGTGAGTTTGCTTTGCTTCTGCGTTGGCCTGCGCTCTTCGTAAAAGCCTAGTACAGGGCATCGCTGTGCTTGAGAATGGCAGGATCGGCGTAGTTCTTCTCCACGAATCGCCAACGATATTTTAGGCACGCTGAGCCACACGAAGCACTTGCTCTTGCCATGTTTGAAGCGACCCCACATTGATTGTACCGGCTTCGCCTTGGCTCGTCTTGGAGAGGATTCCATGACGATTTTTGAACTTGGTCAGCCATCCCTCGCTTGCTTCGAATTTGATGATGTTGAGCGTTTTGGCGATTTCCTTGCTTTTTCCTAAAAATATCTAATGCGAAAGCAAAAAAGAAAACTAAAAGTCTACCTTCACAAGTTCACCGCTATTCGGAAGATTCTCGCTTCTGACTTGTTTTATCGAGAGCACGAGCTCGTCTTCCTTTTTCTCATGCATTGCCTGTGTGAGTCAAGCCCTTTTTGCACTGCCACCATCTTTAATTGACTTAAAAAATCGCTGCCTGTCTTTGAGAATATTGAATTGTTCGGCCAGCTTCGTTATTTGCAGCTGCTTCAATTGTTGCTTTCTTCACTCCCAGCTTGACAGCAAATCGCTTCCTAAGAGTAGCCATCGTGAACTAAAACAAAATAACGCGAGAGACGATAAGTACGCGCAAAAGAACGAGCTCAAATGAAATCGGGAAAAATATAACTGAGATAATTTTCGTACACAGAGAAATATAGCATATGGAGAAATTTTGTGGCAGAACTTTGCTTTTTTAATTTAGATGCCAAGATGTCAAAGTGCTTTATATAGAGAGTAAATTCATGGTACAAATCGTCCTCAAGGTGCCGTTGTAGTGGAAGTGCCGTTATACTGGGGCCGTTATAGCGAGAGTTGACTGTATCTAGATTTAGTCTTGACTTAAAACTGAGGCAAGATCTTCTGCATATTTTTTTAAAAATATTTGCCTGAACGGCGTGCTGAACAATTTTGTTGCTTTCTTTGCACAAATACATTTATTATGCAATTTCTAATGCGAACTTTGTTTTAGTTTTTCCTATTTGATTGGTGATCTATTTTACGATGGTTTTAATTAATTAGTAAGGTGAAATCGATTTAAAAGTCATGGTATTGTAAATAAAATATTTTGCTGCGTGGTCATTCGAGTTATTTTTTAACCTTCTTTTGAATTCGCGTCTTTTTTTTAATTATGTTTATTTTGCAGTTTGGGACATACGTTTGAGCCCGCTCGCCTACCCTGAGTCTGAGCCTATATTAAAAAATGAAAAAACATGGATCAAACAGTTAAAAAAATTAAATTTGAAAAGGCGCTAATTTGAAAAGAAGCATAAAGTAACTCAAAACTTCCTATGCTGAGTCAATAATCCAAATGATATCACCATGACATTATCCAGACCCTACTATAGAATGTACCTTCAAGTGATATAGGACAATGAGCGTCAAATTTTTTAAGAAAAAAGAAACGCGAAAAATAAAGTGTGATCGCTAGGTGGATTTGAACCTGAAACTCTGAAAAACAGGAAAAACCTTATGAACACCATTTGGCTTGTCGGGACTAACCAAGGGAAACGTAACAGAGAAGAGTAATTTATTAAGGGTGTGCGCTATAGAGAGAGGGACTGAATCAACCAAAAATTTTGACTATTGGGTAACATACCATTAGGTCCACTCCCACTTCTATCACTAGTATCAGCCGAAGAAGTCAAGCTCTGACGTTGAGCATCGTCATTATTGCCAGTAGTTTGCATACCACTTGGTTCTCTGACCATATGGTTTAACTCCTGGTCAGTAGAGGAGCTAGCCCCTGGCTCTAGTCCTTCTCACTGATAAGTAACTGCAAATTTTGAAATTTGAAACTTGATTACACAAAAATAGTCATTGAATTTAACTTTCCTGAGCAAAAAATACCACAAAATTTGAAAAAAAATCACCAATTTTTTTGCAAAAAGTAATTTTAATTTTTTTTGCAAAAAAACCTATAACTTTTTTATATTTTCAAAAGTTTTCACCTAGTTTCTGTTTCTCCTCTGTATGTGTACAGCCTGTTGCCTATGGGAATGTTGATCAAAAGCTGAAAAATAAAAAAAATTTTCGGCAGTAAAACTTTTCATACTTTATCACTAGGGTTGGACGCGGTCGGGTACCCGAACCGGGAACCGAACGAACCGGAGCTATTTTGGCAAAATTACCCGAACCGAGAACCGGGTGTGCAGGAACCGGAAGAACCGAGAACCGGGTCCAGGAACCGACCGGTTCCGGCTCCAAATAAGCATTGGATAGAATTGCTAATTTGAAAGTTTAATTTAAGTTTGAAGTTTAAACTTTGAAAATTTCATTGAAGTTTGTAAGTCGAAAATTGTCTCAACAGGATCGTATTGTAAAATGGCACACAGTTGTTGCTAGGGTTGTGAAACGAGCATGTGCTCGAGCAGATTGGTCAATTTCGAGCATATGCTCGGCCCACAGTCAACCCTTGAAATAGAAACCAGTTAATTGTACAGTTAACGGTATGGTGGGGAAAAAATACAAAATACCAAAACTCATACAAAAATTTGTATGAGTTAATTTAGGTTTTGTATGACTTTTCAAAAAGATATACAAAATCTAAATTAACTCATACAAAATTTTGTATGAGTTTTGGTATTTTGTATTTTTCCCCACCATAGTTAACGGTCAAATATGTCGAGCATATTTCGAATACGCTCGAAAAAAACGCAAATGCTCGAGTATATGCTTCAAATCAATCTGCTCGAGCATGTTTACAACCCTAGTTATTTCTAAGTCATTTCTAAGTGTAGATTGTTGCTAGCAGGTTGCTAGCAGTGTTGTTATGATTAATTTGCCACTTTTTGTGTTCAGTAAACCTTATCTCGGTTGGTAATTTCATTGGAATTTCACCAGAAATCAGGGGGGGGGGGCCCCGGGGGGTAAGGAAAACACCCTTATTCAGGGCTCGTAATGAAAAATTTCGAAAAAAGGACATTTGGGTAAAAAAAAGATTTATTTCATTTAATCCAATGCTTAATGCTATTTTGAAGCGACAAAAAAAATTTTGACTAAGAACTTCAAAAATAAAAACGATTTTGGGTCCCGAAAAAGGACAAATCTTTTTAAAGGGCGGTAACGAACCTTGCCCTTATTCCATTGAAGGATAGGGCCAGGGTTCAAACTCACAATAAGGGTCTGAATTTTTTCTCATTGGTCTCCCTCGAGCTTCACGGATCTTGTACAAAAACCATGTCTATAACGGCACCTCCTGATAACGGCACCTCTCTATAACGGCACCCTGAGGCCGGTCTACAGGGTGCCAATATAGAGAGGTTTGACTGTATCTCAAATGCAAGGATCTTGATAAGTTCCAAAGCTTCCAAAGTTAAGTTGCCATTACCCGCATACCCGGTCGGGTACCCGACCGGTAAAATGCTACCGAACCGAGAACCGGGTCCGTGAAAACCCGGGTACCCGGGAACCGGGTTGAGCCAAATTACCCGACCGCGTCCAACCCTATTTATCACTATAATTTCAGAAAAAAATGAATAAATGTTTACGAAAAACGCAGAAAAAAATAAAATTGTGTCAAAATTTTTGCAAAAAGTCAAAATCTTGGCATTTGTTTTGTTCGATGTGCACTGGAATTCGATTTTCCGACGTGGATGATATAGATACTGTAGAATTTTAAAGATCCAAACCAGCCCGTCCCCGGTGCCAAGCTAAAACTTTTCCGCGTGCAGGGCTCTGAAATACGGCTTATGCGCATGCTAACGAAATTCGAAATCCTTTTTGTCAGTAAACCTACTTTCTTAAGCGTTTTTCTGTAGGGGGCGTATATCATGGCAGTGATTAGCGGATTTACAATCTGCAAAAATTAGGAAAATGTGAATATTTGTAGTTGAAAAATTAATTACTGGATTTAGTGTGAGCAAGTAAATCTATAAAATAAATAATTCATTGAAATTATAATTTATAGAATTACCAGTATCCATGCTAGCCAATTCATAATCACTCTTTGTTCACAATCAATGGTGTTCCATTCAAACAGATGGATGCGGCAGATGTTGAAGATTCTATATGGCAACAGACTAAACGAGGTCCAGGCAGTAGTTGCTGCAAAAGAGGATCGATTTGTGGCAATTTGATTTCCCCTTGATTTTTGCAGATTCAATTCTATTGGATAAAACGGAAATATGCCACGTTCTGGAGAAAAAGTGCCACGTTTTTTCGATCTCAGTCAAAAGACGAAAAAGTGCCAAGCTTTAGTGAAAAAGGGCCACGTTTTTTCTCAAATTTGCCTAGTTTTGCACAGATATGCCTGGTTTTATTGGTCGCTTTGTTTCCAAGGACATATCATAGCAAGCTAATGGTAATCTTCAAAATTTCAGGTGTAAATCATTGATTTGTCTAAGAAACCTTATTGCCAGAAAACGTGTCAGATTTTCACAAAAACGTGGCACTTTTTCACTAAGACGTGGCATTTTTCACTAAAACGTGGCACTTTTTCACTAAGACGTGGCATTTTTTTACTAAAACGTGGCACTTTTTCACTGAAACATGGCACTTTATACAAAACGTGGCAGATTTTCACTAAAATGTGGCTTTTTTTCTCCAAAACGTGGCATTTTTACGTATCGTCCAATTCTATTTGGGTGCTTGCTATAATCGGAATCCTTGCATTTTTCAATGTTAAACCATCCAAATACAACTGGTAAAAGGTTATTGCCTACATAAGGTAGGTTATTGCCTACAAATTCAGCTTTCATTTTTTCAGGGTCCAAATTTTCGCAGCTCAGGGTTGCCTTTTCAATATTATTTGTTCGGGCTGATTACACATATTTTGCGTCACTTTGCAGACAGCTTGGGTATCATAAACCAGGCTGAGAACAATTCTGGCGGTTCTAAGAAGACTGAGTGCATGCACTGAAGAAAAAAGAAAGCATTTTAAAAAACGATCTCTGTTGTATGCGTGGTGCGCAAAACAGATAAATTTATCTGAAGCGATAAATTTATCTGCCAGATAAATTTTTATCTGACAGATAGAATTTATCTGCCAGATAAAATTTTATCTGATAGATAAAATTTTATCGGTCAGATAAAATTTGATTTTTAAATAAAAATCATTAGAAAATTAAAAAATGGGTTCACAGTTGCAAATCTATGGCAATTTTTAAGAATAATAGTGACTAAAATATTTGATGGGTTTCGCCAGAAATCCTGGCTGAAAAATTTGAAAACCCATCAGCTATTTTGTCACTATCATTCTTAAAAATTTCTATAGATTTGCAAGTGTGGAACCCATTTTTTATTTTTTTAGTGATTTTTATTTAAACATCGAATTTTATCTGACCGGTAAAATTTTATCTGGCAGATAAATTTATCGGTTCAGATAAATTTATCTGTTTTGCGCACCACGGTTGTATGTAATTTTCTTGTCTATAGATGATTGATAAGTTTGTGCTTAAAGGGGCATACCCACGCTAATAAGAGGTGGTGCCGGGAATTCAAAATTTTTTCCTAATCACTGAACTTGTGTACGGATTTCTCAACTTGGTTTCTAAAAAACCATACATAAATTTAATTCTAGGCCTTGTTTTGTTAGAAACCAAGTTGAAAAATATGTACAGAAGCTCAATGATTAGGAAAAAAATTTGAATTCCCATGCACCACCTCTTATTAGCGTGGGCATGCCCCTTTAAATGGTTGTTCAACGTAAACAGAGCCCTAAGTAAAAGGGGATTTTAGAGAGATTTTAGCCCGCAAATTCGAACGACCTGGCAAAGATCTGCCTAGCTATTTTATTGAGTGGCCGCGTAACTTTTCATCACCTTGTGAACCATTTTTTTTTAAATGCTGCCATACTTGAGCCACCCTGTAAACTTTTTTTAAAAGTCAAAAGACTACTTTCACCATATTCCGCAGCCTCTATTCAAGTTTTTTTTGTAATTTCAAACGATTGCTAAACAACAAACCAAAAATAAACATCAAAGATTTCATCTAAATATAATATTGATTGAAAGTTCGATATTTGTTTTGAATTAACCTTATTTTTGAGTGTGTTAATATCCATATTCTGGTTGCCACCATTGTCTACGGCTGGAGCTGGGTGTGTCTTTTGCGGCGGGTTAGTCGGAACAAGTATGCACTAAATAGTTAACTACAATTAAAAATGTATAATTTTTCATGATAACCGATGTTATCTGCATTGCGCACAATCTTTTTTATTTGGTCTTCTTCTCATAGGTTTTAATAATGTTATTATTTTTTGTTTATTAAGAAAATCACCAGAAAATTTAGCAATGTTTCACAGCTCATATCTGAACCTCAGAAAACGGAGCCCATTAAAATAAATTCGCGTGTATATTTATTTACTTTTTTTTGGTAAACAATTGGCCTGCGAAAAATGGTTTTGAAAAGAATATGGTCAAGCGTTCCTTAATCGTTCCTCGCCGATTAAAAAAAAATCCCCTTATCATTAAATTTCTGTACCTATTTTTCGACCTTGGTTCTAACAAAACTAGGCCTAGAATTGAATTTTAGGTAAAATTCCATAAAAACCAGTTTGAAAAATTCGCACAATCATTAGGATCAATGATTGGGAATTTTTTGAGTGGTGGTGAACAACTGTTTTCGTAGACGGCGATGGCCCTTCAACTGCATCATGCATTACATAGGACAATCGCAGAAGATCCATTTTAAACCACCTCTTTAGTGCACTCGCCTTGGTGCGACATTTTGAATTAGCAAGATGACAGTTTTGACAATTTTTTCTTAGATAAGAGCACCTTCAAGTTGGCGATTTGTGGCTCTCGATATAACACGATTTTTCAAAAGTCTCGCTGTTATATCCAGAGCCGCGCCAAAAGTTACAGTCAAAAGTTACAACGTTTCCAGAAATGATTGGCAAAATCGTAATCCTCGCGGTATTTCGGACCAGACTGGCGAATCATATTCGGCAAAATAATTCAATATTGAGTTAAAAAAGTATCGGGCCGTGGGATCAAACCGCAGAATTTAAAAAGGTTGGCGGTGGAAAATTCATCCAAACCATTAGTTTTTTGCTTTGTAACTTAAGGTAGCTCAGAGGGGCTGTTTAAACGGGTGCCAGTTTTAAAGGTTTGAATTAGGGTGGTGCGGTTACGGTTTATTTTGGATCCGGTTTATTTTTTCTCAGACATTTTTATCAAAGATTTGACAGAAATTTTCACATTTTGCGGACCCCTAATACTAAAATTTCTTCTTCTTCAAAATGGGATATTAAACGTAGAAAAAAATAAACAATAGTTGCACTAAAAACCCGGTTAACCGAAAGAAATCAGGAAAAAAAACCGGTTAAAAAAAACCGGTCGGTTTTTTTTCCGATTTCTTTCGGTTAACCGGGTTTTTAGTGCAACTATTGTTTATTTTTTTGTACGTTTAATATCCTATTTTGAAGAAGAAGGAATTTTAGTATTAGGGGTCCGCAAAATGTAAAAATTTCTGTCAAATCTTTGATAAAAATGTCTGAGAAAAAATAAACCGGATCCAAAAATAAACCGTAACCGCACCACCCTAGTTTGAATGTGCAGTAAGAACTGAAATGAAATGGTTTCAGAAGTTTTACTGTCTCAAATTTCGACTGAATCGAATGAATTCCACAGAGCAAAAGCGTAAGAAATCAAAAAATTCACCTGCAGATGAATGAGGAAGTAACCTGAAATTTTTTTCAAATTAATCCGGGTTTTTCAATTATGAAGAAATACCGGTAGAACACAGAACATTATCCTATACACATATTTGATAACACCGAGATTGTTTAAAAAGCAAGTTAAAATATCAGGTTGGCGGAAAAATTATGCCATCGGCCTAAAGTGACCAGCACGTTGTGATGGGTTCAAAATAGTATTAGTTGGAAAGTTTATAGCAAATTTTTTTGTTGGGTTGCGCAATAAACATTAGATTTCATAAAATTTTGAATGAAATTTTATAATGGCTCATTTATAAACGTTGTCGTCGTCATTGTCGTTGAAAAAAATGTTTTATAAAGGCACTTTTACGCCAAAGACAACGCCAACGACGACGACAACGACGATCTATTTATGAAAAATCCAACGACAACGCCAACGACAACGAAAATTTTCTTCCAAATTAGACAAATTTTGCATTTTAAGTCAGAGCTTTCAGGGATTAACTATATTCTCCACACGTTTTCCCTTGAAATCTGGTCTGACAATGCGAAATTTGTCCAATTTTGAATGAAAAATTTCGTTGTCCTTGGCGTCGTCGTTGTCGTTGGCGTTGTCGTTGGATTTTTTATAAATAGGTCGTCGTTGTTGTTGTCATCGTCGTTGGCGAAAAAAAGGGTTTTATAAAAAAAAACATTCCAACGACAACGTTTATAAATGAGCCATAAAGAAACGGGGAAAATGGGGCGTTGAGAAATGCCTTTGTCAACACAATGAAAAAATTATTGGCAGATTCCAAAAAAATAATGTATAAATTTTCAATGCTATCTCAAGTAGCGTTTCATTGTATAACTTGCTATAGTTATATTATAATCTAATAATGAGATGTTGAATAATTCAATGAAACCCATTGTATAATAACATTCAGAACTTATATATAGAATTTCTATGACATTTCTTTAGATTTCTATGTTCAAAAGCGCTTATCACTTCGGGTTACTTTTCCGCCAACCTGAGATACTCACATGAATATTTCGTAGTAGTACTTCTTTTGGTCGTTCATCTAAAAATGGCAATTGCGAAAAAGGTCAAAAGCACTAGTCAAGCTTGCCTGAAGCGTGCAATCTGTGCTAACATATCTGCAAATGGGTTACACAGTAAAGCACGGAAACAACTTTTGCCGTGTACCAGGAAAAATGGGCGGGGTAGCGGGTTTTGTAGACTTTTTGTTATTCGACTAGGCTAAACTTCACTATATCGATGTGCCAGAAAACTAATTTAAACCGCTCTCAAGGCAATTTAGGCAGCGGAAACAATAGAAACGTGTTTTTTAGGGCGCGGAATCCTTTTTCAGATTATTTTAAAATCAAAATTTGACTTTGCGCCTTGATCCCTTTCAAGGCAACTGAACCTCAATCCCGCCTTGGTCTCTTTAAAGCCAATTGACACGCTAAAAGATGGAATTTGAACATAGTTTTGAATACTGGGGCCTACCACATAAATAAACTCTGGTATGCATGCTTTTTCATGCATCCAGAGTCACTTTCGAGTGATTTGTGTCTAAGGTATGTAGGTGTGCGCATCTCTAACTTTTCTCTAACTTTCACGGACAAAAGGCTACAACGGCCGAAAGGCTACAACAGGCCAAAGGTCACAACTCCAAAGAAAGGGACAAAAGGCTACAACTCAGTAAAATTGGGAAAAAGCGCCGCAAACCCAAAAAAGTCACCGTAAAGTGTTACCAAACAATCTATAGCAAGACTCTTGATCAAAAATGCATTTCGAGGTTTTGTTTTTGCGAAGTCCCATGTTGAAAAACATGATAAAAATAGTAAAAAGTCGAAATTTCCGCTTTTTTCATAATTTTACTGAATTGTAGCTTTTTGTCCCTTTTTTTCGAGCTGTAGACTTTTGGCCTGTTGTAGCCTTTCGGCCGTTGTAGCCTTTTGTCACGTACCGGCGCGCACTCACCTACCTTAGACATCATTCCGACAACTACTGTTGACCATAAAATGCATAAAAAAGCCTTTTTGCCCAGCTCCAGTGACTGAAACAGGGTAGAATACCATAAAGCAAACCATTTTCTGGTCAACCACGTACCCTTTCAGGTTGGTTTACCTTGGTCTCCCAAGACAAAAAATCAAATTTTGGTCAAAAAAAATTTCTTAAAATGTTTTCTATCGTTTCCGTGGCTTGAAATCGCCTTAAGAGTGGCTGAAACCGCTTTTCTGGCAAATCTATTTAGTGAAATCCGTCCTTGAAGTATTGGACAGAGACAAAAAACAGCACTAAATAAGCATTCACACATGCTAAGATTTTCAAAAGTGTGCTCTTCAAAAAGCGAGCACTCTTAACATTAATGTAGTTTTTTACTGGCACGGAGAATAAGGTTGCTACAATGGATTAACATATAAAAATGTCTTCATTTCGAAAGCAAAAAAAACTGTGGGGTGAAAAAACTTACACGATGTCGAAGATCCAGACATAGCTCACAAATCTGAGAAATTTAGAATTTTTTTTAAGTAGATTATGGTTAAGTGTTGACGTACCCAAGTGATACGCCCCAAATAAAGACACATAAGCAGATGCACCTGCGCTTAGACATTGCCAAGTCATACTTCATTGGCCATTGGAAGTAGATGAGTTTGTCGACGTTAAGCAGTGTGAGTGACAGGCCTGACACTGCTAAGCCCAGCCAGTTGCCAAAGTGTATTATCTGGAAATTGAAACAATTCCCTTGTTGAACAAAAAAAACATGTTAGCTTTTTAGTTTAAAATAATGAATAGGCGTTTTGGTACTTATTCGCCCGGACCCTATATTTCGATATTATGAATAATGACCTGAAATCATCGCTTAAGCTATCGGGTTGGTGCATAATTAACGTCGGTTTTTTGTAATAGACACTTTAGATGATCTTTTATGTTTATTCTTGCACATGTAATATGCCATTTGAAAGCTCTTTCTTTGTGATTTTCAACAAGATATAATTTGTTTATCAATCATGTAAACAAAATTATGAAAGCCTAATCAAAATAAGTGCAAAATTTGGCACTCAAGGGAGTATATTCATCATTTTAATTGGTCAACAGTTTAACCAAAAATAAGGCCCTTTATAACATCTTAGATCCATTTTGTAGTGCAGTTCAAGAGCTACAAGACCCACTTTACAGAATAATTTGTAAAATCTAAGTGCTGAGATATGGCTTTTTGAAAAAATCGATTTCTTAAAAAAATGACCAAAATCCGAAAAATTTAGAAAAACATGGATTTTAAAATTTTGATAAGGCTTTTATAATTTTTGTTCATATGATTTATGAACAAATTATATTGGGTTGATCCAAAAGTTGTGAGACTAACCGCATGAATTTTTTTTTCGAATTTCTTTTTTCATTTAAAAGTCTTAGAACTTATTATTGGTTGTAACATAAGTTCTGTCAGTTTTTGTTCATGAAGATTTTGTTTCAATGTAAAATATTTCTACCATACTGTTATATGTCATTTTGTAGAAACGAATCTCCTATTTCATCGCTCTATTTCAGATTTCACAATTTCACAACAAAATGTTGATTTTTAGCCTTCAAGAAATGAGCTTCAAGTTAAAAAAATAATTATCTCCGACATCTTTAGAACTAGTCAAAAGTTCAGTCAATTGTTAGGCGCTGCAGCAACAACTTAGCACTATATTGCAGCAGAGATCAAGAGCTTCAAAATCACAGAATAATTTTTGAAAATCTAAGTATTGAGATATGACTGTTTAAAAAAGAAAATTCTTCAAAAAATGACTAAAATTCAAGTTTTCTTAATTTTTCACGGATTTCAGTCATTTTTTGAAGAATTTGCTTTTCTAAAAGTCATATCTCAATACTTAGATTTTCAAAAATCATTCTGTGAAATGGATTTTGAAGCTCTTGATCTGCGTTAAAATATGGTGCCAAGTTGTCGATGCAGAGCCTAACAACTGACTGAACTTTTGACTAGTTCTAAAGATGTCGGAGAGAAAAGATGCCGACGTTAATTATGCACCAACCCAATGGTTTTTCACAACAAGGTGTTAGCACCAGTACAACTAGATCTCAGTTAAAGGTGAATGCTGGTAGTCATCAATCTATTATGTTGGGTTAACACAAGACTAACATTGTTAATTGCACTACAACTAGGTAAATTTTAGCACCAGTACAACTAGATCTCAGTTAAAGGTGAATGCTGGTAGTCATCAATCTATTATGTTGGGTTAACACAAGACTAACATTGTTAATACCAGTACAACTAGGTCAATGTTAGCACCAGTACAACCAGATCTCAGTTAAAGGTGAATGCTGGTAGTCATCAATCTATTATGTTGGGTTAACACAAGACTAACAATGTTAATACCACTACAACTAGGTCAATTTTAGCAACAGTACAACTAGATCTCACTTAAAAATGAATGCTGGTAGTCATCAATGTATTATGTTGGGTTAACACAAGACTAACATTGTTAATACCACTACAACTAGGTCAATGTTAGCACCAGTACAACTAGATCTCAGTTAAAGGTGAATGCTGGTAGTCATCAATCTATTATGTTGGGTTAACACAAGACTAACATTGTTAATACCACTACAACTAGGTCAATGTTAGCACCAGTACAACTAGATCTCAGTTAAAGGTGAATGCTGGTAGTCATCAATCTATTATGTTGGGTTAACACAAGACTAACATTGTTAATACCACTACAACTAGGTCAATGTTAGCACCAGTACAATAGATCTCAGTTAAAAATGAATGCTGGTAGTCATCAATGTATTATGTTGGGTTAACACAAGACTAACATTGTTAATACCACTACAACTAGGTCAATGTTAGCACCAGTACAACTAGATCTCAGTTAAAAATGAATGCTGGTAGTCATCAATGTATTATGTTGGGTTAACACAAGACTAACATTGTTAATACCACTACAACTAGGTCAATGTTAGCACCAGTACAACTAGATCTCAGTTAAAAATGAATGCTGGTAGTCATCAATGTATTATGTTGGGTTAACACAAGACTAACATTGTTAATACCACTACAACTAGGTCAATGTTAGCACCAGTACAACTAGATCTCAGTTAAAAATGAATGCTGGTAGTCATCAATGTATTATGTTGGGTTAACACAAGACTAACATTGTTAATACCACTACAACTAGGTCAATGTTAGCACCAGTACAATAGATCTCAGTTAAAAATGAATGCTGGTAGTCATCAATGTATTATGTTGGGTTAACACAAGACTAACATTGTTAATACCACTACAACTAGGTCAATGTTAGCACCAGTACAACTAGATCTCAGTTAAAATGAATGCTGGTAGTCATCAATGTATTATGTTGGGTTAACACAAGACTAACATTGTTAATACCACTACAACTAGGTCAATGTTAGCACCAGTACAACCAGATCTCAGTTAAAAATGAATGCTGGTAGTCATCAATGTATTATGTTGGGTTAACACAAGACTAACATTGTTAATACCACTACAACTAGGTCAATGTTAGCACCAGTACAACTAGATCTCACTTAAAAATGAATGCTGGTAGTCATCAATCTATTATGTTGGGTTAACACAAGACTAACATTGTTAATACCACTACAACTAGGTCAATGTTAGCACCAGTACAACTAGATCTCACTTAAAAATGAATGCTGGTAGTCATCAATCTATTATGTTGGGTTAACACAAGACTAACATTGTTAATACCACTACAACTAGGTCAATGTTAGCACCAGTACAACCAGATCTCAGTTAAAAATGAATGCTGGTAGTCATCAATGTATTATGTTGGGTTAACACAAGACTAACATTGTTAATACCACTACAACTAGGTCAATGTTAGCACCAGTACAACCAGATCTCAGTTAAAAATGAATGCTGGTAGTCATCAATGTATTATGTTGGGTTAAAACAAGACTAACATTGTTAATACCACTACAACTAGGTCAATGTTAGCACCAGTACAACTAGATCTCACTTAAAAATGAATGCTGGTAGTCATCAATCTATTATGTTGGGTTAACACAAGACTAACATTGTTAATACCACTACAACTAGGTCAATGTTAGCACCAGTACAACTAGATCTCACTTAAAAATGAATGCTGGTAGTCATCAATCTATTATGTTGGGTTAACACAAGACTAACATTGTTAATACCACTACAACTAGGTCAATGTTAGCACCAGTACAACTAGATCTCACTTAAAATGAATGCTGGTAGTCATCAATCTATTATGTTGGGTTAACACAAGACTAACATTGTTAATACCACTACAACTAGGTCAATGTTAGCACTAGTACAACTAGATCTCAGTTAAAGGTGATAATATTGACTAAGCATATCAGCATGTACGAAATTTATATGCTTCACGATGAGCACCTCTTGCTATAATTCAAATGTTGTAGTCTGAAGTTCGTAATTTAAAGTAAAAGTTGCCATAATTTAATGTTGCAAAAAGCCTCCTTCAGATTTTTGAAAAAATGAAAATTAGATGGATTTTACATTAGACTCTCGATTTAGTGTACACCTCGTTTAGTGTACATCTGGATTAAATCATTTTGGCCGCGGTTAATTAAAATGACTAGAATGAACCCCGATTTAGTGTACACTCGATTTAATCTACACCTGGAGCCGGGGTGTACCCAGGGTGTACACTAAATCGGGAGTCGACTGTAACTTGTTTCAGCCTATTTTTATCTTTTATGTTTTTTTATCGTGGCTAGGGTAACTTTTTATACTTAAACAATGTTTTCCTCTAAAAACTTTGAATCATAAATCAAAATGCTTTGTTTCACTTACAGCACACAGATGAAGATGCTGCAATACTTTGTGTTTTCTGGTCAACACCTCATTGGGATGGCAAAACACTGAACAAGCATTTCGCTGTATTTTGACAATTTTTCAATAGGAACCTGTAAGTAGAAGATCTCCTAACGTCATATTCACGATAAATAAGTGCATGGTGTCGCCTGCAAGAAGAGTCAACAAATAAATAAGCAAATTAAAAGCATGTAAATCTGATTTCAAAAAGAATATACTTTTCTACGGAGTGTTTTTGTAATTTGCTGTATGATTTTTACATAATTTTTTTATTCTAATTCTCGCATTTTTACTGAATTTTGGTTTAAACTTTTTTGGCCATAGCCAACTTGCTTTTCAAGCATCAAAACACGTTTTTGAAGCTTCGAACGGTAAAAAAAATGTAACTTATGTATGCCATTCAACCGTTGCTTGAAAATTTCGAAGCTCTAGTCAGCGCACACACAAAAATGAGGATTTTTTTAATACAAAAAACTTATTTCAAATAAAACTCTCTAGCAACATAAAAACTGAAATCAGAACGAAATACAAATATTACCACTTCTTCCAAACAGCTTAAAGGCGCAATAAAGGACTAGGAAGTTGAAGACTGTACTCGCTGTACTTGCTGCCAATAGCAAGTCATCCACCTAAAAAGCACAATTTCTACATTTTTACTCTCTAGTTCAAAGAACATATAACAAAAAGAAATTTCAAAATTTACCGTGTATTGAAACCTGAAATTTGGCCAATGCTATTGTGGACTTATTTAAATTTTTATTGGAATTTTGCACAAAACTATTTTCTTACCGTATTTCCTGTAATTTAGCCCCCGGGGCTAAATTTTTCGGACGCCCAAAAATCTTGAAATTGTGAATCAGAAATGGCCCTAACTCAGAAGTTCTAGTCAAAAAAAGAGGGAGGGGCTGAATTAGGGGAAATTACGGTATTAAAAATAAAATAAAATTAGCGTATAACTCTTAATTTTTTTTATTGCAAAAAGGAAGTACAAAACAAATGACAAAGACTTTTTGAAGCTACAGTCGACTCTCGATTTAGTGTACACCTGAATTAAATCATTTTGGCCGGCGGTTAATTAAAATGACTAGAATGAACCCCCGATTTACTGTACACCGGATTTGATGTACACCTGGAGCCGGTCCCCAGGGTGTACACTAAATCGAGAGTCGACTGTATATCAATTAACTATAAATCAGTTAACTATAGATCGGTTCACCGAAGGTCAGTTAACTATAAATAAGTTTACCATACACTCGTTAGCTATGCATCCATAAACTATAGCATTCTAACCACAAATTAGGTAAGGGTTAAGTAAAGGTGGCTCAAATTTATGGATATTTTGATTTTGGTCCTTTTGGGGTCGGACTATTATAGGACGTCGCATTATTTCGCAATTTATTTTGAAGAGATCGGTCTATTAGAAGAAATACAGTTTACACGTTTGACTGCTCATGCATTTTCTTATCAAGAGTAATAAGTTGATTCATGTTACAGATAAGTCGGCAAGTGTGTCAATATCCGCAAGAACCGATTTGTTAAACCGATTTGCACAGGGTCAATTAATGGGTCGTTTGACATAAAATTTCGAGGTTACAACCTGATGCGAAAAATAAAAGATTGATAAGAGAGATTTTCTATAAAATCAAAGTTTAATGAGGTCAAAAGTAATAGCTCTAAATTATTTCGACTGTGTTGTACTGTTTTTGTAAAAGCTTACTTGATGAACTCCTCCGATTCATAGCAATTGTACACATACTCATCTGATAACTCTTGATTTTGGTTTTGAGTTGTAGGTGCACTGTAGTTTTGCACGGAATGCATCTGGCATGTATTAAGACTGGAAAATACTATTTCTCAACATTTAATCAAAGATTTACTTTAGATTTTTAGACGCGCTTGCATGGCGCAGTGATAAAGCTCCAAGTCAAATGTTTTTTGAAAGCTAAAGATAATATTTTCCGAGCATTTTTGGTACTCCCTAAATGGCTGGTTCGGATGGCTGGTTTGGAGTGGTTTAAAATGGTTTGAAATTGATCAGAGTTAGATTTGATCAGAGTTAGTTAGATTCTGAGACATCGAGTGCATCAGACAAAGATTCTGATGCAATTCTGTAACCGCTTTTTTGCAAAAAGTCTAGCCCCTCATTGCCAACCTCCGAAAACAAATTTCCAGTTACTTTTGGCCATTGTGGTTTGAGATTCTGACCTATTGATTGATTTTGGTAATCATCGAATTTGGTTCCCCACAAAATTTTAATTTGAAATTTAAAATTTCGGCTCTATGTGTGATCATGCTAACGCCGATAGAAAAATGTGTCATGGTGAAAGCAAAAAAATATTTGTAATATTTTTTTTCATCTGGTCTAATATTTTGTTGTCTTCACCAGTCTGCTCTCGGACTTTCTTCACCTCTGTGTGTAACACACGACCGACCGAGTGTCAATGCTCAACCAAACCAAAAGTGCTACATTTTTCGATGCTTGTTTAGGCTGAATTTACTTTATGCTCGACGCTCAATTAAACTTAAGCTCACCAGTGAATCAGCTTGAAACGAAGGCAAAAAACATTTATTTTCCAATCTTAAAAACATTCCTCAAAACAATATTTTTATACTTTAATATTTCTTTTATTCAGAAAGAAATATTCGTATATAGAAAAAAAATGCCTTGGTCTCCTGAGCTTTTTAACAAGTTTATAGAGTTGTGGGGGTAAAAAAGTGCTTTTTTATTGAAATAAGTACAGAAATCTGAATAAGTTCCCCCAGCAAACAACAATTTAAAAAAGCTCACCTTTAAAATAATCCAAAAACAAAATCAGTCAAATAGCAGCATCTAGACCACTAGCAGCAGCAGTTATATGCCAGACTAATCAACAAAAGCCAAGGCGATGAGAAGAAGAAAATAAAGAGAGTGGATCATCACAGTGACTAGCAATAAGTCAAAATTGGCTGAAATTTGGGGCAAACAATATTCCTGACCACCAGCATAACAAAAACTACAAAGAGAAGTATCAGTGATCCAGCTGAAATTAGCTTTATTAAAGGGTATTCTCAATTTCTAATAGTCCAGTTCTTTCTTGAAGATCCCATAGCAATTACAAAAATATTGATTACTGAAGTATGTTTGCTGACAGAAAATCGTTATTTTGTATGTGCGCATTTCAAGTAATTCGATATTTCGTAAAATTTATTGATGGAAATACGCATATAAACAATAGTGAATGAATGAAAATGTGAAAGGTTTTTTTTAGAATTTTCGGTTCAAATTGCCTAATTTTTTTTTGCTTCTAAAAATTATTTGGTAACGATAATTCATCAAACCTGCTTCGCACAAGAATTTATTACCGAATTTCGTAGTTTAAGCAACTGAGGAAGATTTGAGTTTTAGAAATTTTGATTTTTCGACTATTTGAGTAATGACCAAAAGTCTCTTACTTCTGGACTTTTTTATTGTTTCCAGCATTATTAACAGTGTTATCAACCCATCGCCGATGGGAATATTTCAAAAGGCAGGTACCAGGTCAATTCAAAAAAAAATTATTTAAAATTTTTTGAGTATCATACAGTTAATAAGTAAACAGAGACACTTCCATCGGTGAAACAGCGACGTAGTGTGAAAGTTGGTCGGCGGTTCAATTCCCATTGAGGTATATTCTTTTCTCGAGTTTTAGCAAATTGTGTGAAATCAATATTCGTTCATTGGTACCCAACTTTTAAAAAAATTCATACAGTAAACACTCGATTTTACGACACCCCTAGGGAGCGACTGAGAGTGTCGTTAAATCGACGGTATCGTAAAACCGGGGGTTCACTTTGACTAAATTGTAGTCAGAGCCAACCAAATTGGCTCTTTTTCGGGTGTCGTTAATCAGGGTGTCATTAAATCGCGGGTTGACTGTATCGGCCACAGGCATGCTCCTTTAATCCAGACAATACATCACTAAAAATTCCATAGTTATTAACGTGCAGCTGCCGAATATTAAACACCCAAAGCACCCTGAATCAGTTTTGACCGTCGATAGCCGTACGCTGATAACTACCAAATTCATCGTAGAACTAGGAATTCTGCAGTTATAATACCTTTTTATTTTCCGATTTCCGGCTCGATTCTGGTAATCTATTTGATCGGATTCTGGTTTCTTATTTTCTAAGTTTGCCATTCCAGTCGTCAATAAATTCAGTAAGCTTTCGATGACTTTGAAACATTCTACTTTTTGAGAGATCCCGACAAAAATCAGTTCTTGTTTAATGATTTGTTGTAACCAATTTTCATTTATTATTTTTATATTGCTTATTATCAATTTTCAGAGTTTACATCCATGAGTGAAAACATTTGGTTGAGGAGCAGACATAAATGATCAATAACCCTCATTATTTTACTCGTTCTCTGCTGCCACTACCATTATTGTTGCTGTTGTTTATATCTGGCAGATTGGCTGTATTATAGTAATAGCAGTAGTGACCCGAAACACCATAGCCACCACCCGTTTTACTTCACTGAGTTTGTTTTTTGGATGTTGCGCTCTTCACTTATTCATTATTTTATGTGGTGACTGGTGTTATTAAGTGTGTTATGCTTTCATGGTAGCTGAGAAAATCGAGTTAGGATAAGCAAAAAAATGTGTATGAACCTAAGAAAAAATAGAACGGATCACACTTTTCAATATTTCCCATGTTCCGTTTTTCCGGCAGTTACCGTATATTCTCTATTAGAAGGCCCGGCCTTCTATTTTTCAACCCTAAAAAAGTCGGAAAAAATTTGGGTCGATTTTGAGATTTTTGCGTGCTCAACCAAATTTTAAAAGTGGAATCAGGTAAGCTCGTGTTAACTAAGAAAACGCGAAAAACAGATTTGCGAATTTCTTTTTCTAGGCTGATATATAGGTCTTCAAGGGGCCCTCTATTAGAGAGGGGCCTTCTATTAGAGAGGGGCCTTCTAATAGAGAATATACGGTAAACTTTTTGGAATTAGTACGTTTTTGAATTTTTTTGCTATTTGGGTCACACATTTGACCTCTTACCAGCATACGCTATTCTACCCAAAAAATGTTTAAAAAAAAACACGAGAAAGCAGAGCTTCGCGGTAGGCGAGTTTACAAAAATGTCGCTGGAACCGACAAACACACCTGTGCCATTTTATTTAAAAAATTCACCATGTAGTATTATTATCCACAAATTTTTTAGAAGCATTATGAGCAGTATGTGTTTTTGTTTGGTTTCTTCTTTTTTCTCGCTCTCCTTTTATCCTAACAACTCTTTAACCATTATCATAACAGGCACTTTTAATCAACAAAACAGGTTTACTTCCCTTTCTTCTTTTTTCTACTCTCATGTGTTTTCTCGGCCGCTGGGTCTGCTTGATTAAAACTAACTTTCCAAAGTGTTTCAAATTTCAAATGTTTTTATTTTGCTATGCTTTTATTCATTTTTCATGAAATCTGCTAATTCCATCTATAATAATTTTTGTTTGTCAAACCTTTGAAGTTTGGTTTACAGACTTGACTAGGCTCAACTTCAACTGGCTGCATGTCAACTTTTTTTCCTGTTTATTGTTGATGTCTAAGGCGTAAACTTTGGATAATAAATTTATTTACGAGTAGAAACCAGGGGTAAAGACCATTTTTGATTTCGAATATCTAGTTTTAAGCCTAGTTTGACTTCTGATTTCCGGCTCTAATTATTTTTTCCTTATTCTGATGTACCCATTTGCTGCCAGTAAGGAAAATCTCTTAAAAAGTTTTAATCCAGAAGTAGAAAGCACGTGGCCTCCCACCACAGTCATATTTTTTTTGAAAACGGTGGTGGTAAAATGATCTAAAGAGAATTTTGGCCCCATACCAGAACTCGGTCTTTTTTTGCATTGATCTCCATTGTTGTTTTCTGTTATTGTTGTTGTTTTCTTGTTTTCTGTTTTCTTGCAGGCTTTAGTTTGTAGGCAGGGGTAGGCCGACTTGTGCTAGGACAGACTCAAACATATCCTATACTCAAGTTTGAGTCTGTCTTAACATACGCTAGCCTACCCTTGCCTAAGCCTAAAGCCTAAAATGAAAAAAAAAATCTTTCTGGTATAGAGCTAATTTTCTGGTGCCCACCTACTTACTACCGTCAGAATTTGCATTATGTATTAAATATAAACATCTATAAAGACACACATTCAAAAAAATCACAAATGAGGATCAGAAATCAACATCTAACATTAGTTTTTGTGACTTCTGAGCAAACAATCCTTTTTCTATTGGTTTGCTGTTTCAAGTCCAAAGCCCTTACTAAAACCATCTAACATTCGCTCACTTATTTATGCTGTAGCAAGCAGCAGTTGCACTTCTTTGGACAATCCTTGTCTTACGAAACGACTTTTGTAACCAACAAACAAAACACTCTTTATTTTCTTCATTAAAGAAAATTTTATTTAGTCTCTCTCACATCTCTTATCCTTGAGGTAGTAATAGGGGGGAAATTAGCAAGCATTAGCCCTCCAAATCCATTGTTCTCAACTTTTTTGATCAAAAATATTTTTCGGATGTGCTCACTGCTTTTTGTTGGTAAGTGAAAAAATTTGCTTTGCTAATGAGAATCGAACCTTCGAAATTTCGAGTAAGAGGCCAGTTTATCTTTGGCGGGAGTTCGTTTTTTATTTTCCAATAGCATTCGAGATTTTTTCAACAAAGGTATTTTCAAAGGGCTGTAAGTACTTTTCCCGTCAAATTATTCTTTTACCCCTTCAAATTTTTTTTACCCCGTCAAATTATTCTTTTACCCGTCAAATGGTAAAAATTTGTTTCTTTTGAGTATTTCTCAAATTTTTTCTTTCAATTTTTTTAAAGTTTCATAACAGCATGCAGCTTGGGATCTCAGCTTTCCAACCAGCTATTAAGCACCTAAGATATTAAAAAAATAGAGAAAAAAGTTTTTTTATAGACCAAATTTTTCGAAAAATTTTGTCCATACAAAGACTTTTTTCTCCAGCTTTTTGAAATCGCAGAAATTCAGTCGATAGCTTGTTAAAAAGCCGAGATCCAGGGCTAAATTTTGATGTCAAAATGTTTAAAAAAATTATAAACTTTTGGAGATAAAAACACATTTTTACGATTTGACGGGGTAAAAGAATAATTTGACGGGTAAAACAATTTGAGCCTTTTCAAAGTCACTTGTAGTGGTTGAATTTTTGTGGTTATACATTTCCGCTCAGATCCAATTCAAGTTATCATTCGTTGTCAATATCTAGCTGATTTTAGTAAACTATCCGGAGCATTTTTGATCTCTGCTGAAAATTCTAATCAATGTCCGTTTCAATGGCCACAGAGAGAAGTCTCAGACTAACCTTGAAACTGTTACAATTTCTTGTCTCACTCTTTTTAATATTCTCCCTCTACAACACTGGACCTCATTGGATTCTGTTGATAGCATGTTTGGCAGTGCCAGTTTATGGTTAGACACATATAAATAGACTTTTGACATACTTATCAATTTAGGAATATACTTGATGGTTAAATCACCTGACAGGACGTTGAGACAGGTGACAATTTTTTCAGACTAGTTAATTTTTTCTGGCTAAAATTGAGATCATTTCAGCATCCTGTACCTTTTGTGCGATACAAGGTAAGCTGCATTTTTTTGATAATCACAAATCTTGTGGTTAAAATGTGGTGGCAGTTACACCTGGTATAGTGCGCCTTTTCAAGTCTACGTAAAAATCGAAATGGCTGTATTCCAACCACACAAGAAAAAATAAGTGCTTAGCTGTGTTTTGTTTGAGAAAATTTAAAATCCATGCTTTTAGTTATAAAAATGAGTAATTTATTATTTCCATTTTTAGGCGTTGGCCAGAAACAAAAAGTTTGTGTTTAAAAGAGTCTGAATTACTAAATTTTTCCATTTGACTTAAATTAGTTGCAGCTGGCTCAGAGTAGATGTTGCTATATCTCTGACAATGTCTGTCGTCTGTTTTGGTTTCTCAGCGATCCTCTTCTTTGGATACTTCAAGGTAACCTTACGACTATAGCCCGGCTGGTTAACACCACCCCCCCTGAGTATACCTATGCTTACATATAAATAAAGTCTTAATCCAGGTAAACACAGCCACTCCTTTCTACCTGCAAGCTGCAGTGGCCTCTCTATTGCTCTGTATTCTTTACTTGTTTAACGCAGTGCTGTCCACTCGCCAAATTGAGATGGGCACCATAGATTTTATCCTCAACAACGAAAAGGTTGGATAAGTTTGCATTAGATTTGGTGATTAACTCTCTGCCAGTTTGCAGCAACCATTCAGCACACAAACAAGCAGAACTAGTCCATTGGCTATTAACACTGATTTCAGTCAATCAGAAATGTACTTTCAAGATGGGAAAAATGCTCCCGCAAATTATAATGTAGGATCTTTTCGGCTCTCCACATTCAACCCCCAGTTTTTCAACCGGAAAATTCTTCTAGCGGTCTAGCTATATTATAATCAGGAAAAAGTCCTCTAATAGTCCTATTGAAGAATGTGTTATTTTTTTTATTTTTTTTATTATTTTTTATTTTTAGGGGTTGTAAAATAATTACCCTGGGATAACCTTTAAAGAAAATACGGTATACCGTATTCTCTCTATTAGTTCCACACTCTCTATTAAGCCCACACCTTCAACTTTGGAAACCTGTATCTCAGCTCAGAGAAAATATCTAACAAAGCTGTTTATTGCATTTTCTTAACTCCCACGAGCTCGACCGATTCCCTCTTTCAGATTTCGGATTTTCACCCAAAAATCTCGAGATCGACTCCAAATTTTTCCGATTTTCGGACGATCGAAAAATAATCCCACATGTGGAACTAATAGAGAGAGTACGGTATACCGAAAAAAGGTAAACTTAAAAAAACAAAATTTTGAAACAACAAGGGAGTCCAAGTCAGAATGTCGAAAAATATTTAAAAAATGAAGGGAACAACAAAGGGGACTAAGGCATATTTTTCATCGATATTATTTTTTTAATTTATTTTTTCAATCGATTATTGTTTTTAATGTATACAAAAGATGTCCGATGCGGTGGTTGGAGCCGAAAATTTTCTGGTCGGTACCCCGGTTCAGTGCTCAGTGCCGAAATTCAGAGGTCGGTGCTCGGTGCTAAGATTTTTCAAGCCAATACCCGGTGCGGTGCCGGTGACGGAATTTCGAAATTTACAGCACCGCTTGGTAGACACAATTCCATTAAGAACTGTTGATCACCATCTTTTCAGATGCCACTTCACAAGTCTACAGTTAGTAGCCTAACTCTACTTGAGCGTCTACAAGTAGAGTTGGCTCAACGCAAGCAAGGAGATGCTCCAGTCAACAAGTACTCAGTGGCAGATTCTGGTCAAGAGCATTACTCTATACGTGCAAAGACTTCAGGGCTGAGTGGTGCAACAGACGAGGAAGAGCAGCATCCACCCGCTACTCATCCAAAATACAAATATTCAGAAAATTCGATCATAAGTAGCAGACCTGATTTCGGCGTTTCTGTAAGGTTTTTATTGGCTAATGGTTAACACTCTATAGGCTGCTGATTTCAAGGTCGTATCTCCAAGATTTCAGGTTCTTTTCCGTGCGGAGTTCTGGGACTGTATGACGATGGCAGTAACAATGGTCTTATAGAAATTTTGTCGCTAGTAGCGAATACCCCCCCCCCCCAGAATCCGATCTTTAAAAAATGCTCTAGCTACTCTTCGCTACTAGGGTCGAAATTTTTTTTCAAAAATGACCATTTTGCCGTAAGGGGTTATGATGGTTGTCTGACACCTATGGTATCCGTATCGACCATATCTTTAAAAAAATTCTCACCATGACCGCAATCTAAATGCGGGTCTAGGGCAACTTCAGTGCGACAAACACGCAAATCGCATTAGTTTTGCCTCGTGACAATTAGGTTACTTGTTTTGGCATAAGATGGCCCGAATGTAAGGTGTCATACAATTCACAAAAAGCCGCAAGGAGAAGGACCTTAAATATTGCATTAGATGCAAGAATATCGAAATTTAGCCGCCTTTACACTGTAAACAAAGTAAATATGAAACCTGCCAATTTCAGGACTTGGATACGGACATGGAACGAACTTACCGAGGGAGACACCCATCGAACCTAGATAATTCGCGTAAATTTTCTGAAATGCCTGGAAATGGCCGGTATCAACAGGAACCCGTTGGTAGAAGAAATCAGTCTACATGTTCCTCCATCAGTCCTTACAAAATTTCTTCCCAACCTTATAACAGAAAGGCTGCGCCAGTAGCAAAGACTAGTTGGTTTGAGATCAGGGACCGGTATGATGCCGTCGATCATACGGTTATTTCACCTAAGAGAAGCGAACTTAAGGAAGAACAGCAAAGCAATGGCTTTTCATCTATTTTAAAGAAGTCTTCCGCGACCACATCACCCAGACAAATGAGTACAAGGTGAAAATTTATTTTGCAGTAAGATCAGATTAACAAGCCAAAAAAATAATGACGTCGCAAAGCCACACACGGAAAGTTCACTTTTGTACATTTATAAACAATGGGAGCGTAAAAAACCGATAGGTTTCAAACTTCCTCCAGATCAGTGTTCTTACCTTTATTTGAAGGATTAACAAAGGATTCTGAGAATTCTTTGAAGGATTCTAAGAAGAAATTTACAAAATCATAAACAAAAATTAAAAATTTTTATTTCAGTTTTCGATTTCTGTTGTGCGAAAAGTTCAAAAAAGAGATTCTTTTTGAATTTGGTTAGCGTACATAAAAAGTTTATTTTTTTTCCAGCTCGAAAATCAACTACCCTGGTGAACCAAAAGAATATACGCAGAATACGAGCACCAACTCCAGCAGTGCCAGCAACCTACATGACCACTCAGTTCCTTCAACCTCTTCTTTTACCCCTTACATTATTATGGAAAGCTCACCGGAGCGTTCCAAGAAGACTTCCTCGTCTGACTTCACCACCCATACGCCTGTATATTCCAGAAAGTTAGAAGCTGTCGAACCATAAGAACAGCTATCCATAGAGCAGTGCCTGTTAAAGTGAGACCAATTGAAGGAGATTTATGTGACACGTCCCAGTCTGATTCATCTACTGGCAGCTCATCTACGGCTGCTGAGTATGAGAGGAAAGATGGCAAAGGTAGTTTTTTTACAACTGTAGGCGGAATTACCAGATAACCTGGTTTATGCAAGAGTTTTTCGATTGTAAGGTACTTCCATGTTTCTCGCCATCTCGGTTTTTTTGAAAAGTGACCAAAATCACCTCCCGAACTCATTTTTTCTGCTCAACACGATAAAAAAGACATATATAAACACTTTAAGATTGAAAAATTTTAACTTTGCAAGAAAAATTGCCTCCCTCCTCTCAAGGGTAGATATTCATTTAAGGTACTTTATGGTCATTTTAGGTGATATATCACATTTTTCTTGCTATAGCTGGCCAAAAGACTCTCTTAATGCATTTTTGATCAAGAGTCTTGCTCGGAATTATGTCTAAGGTAAGTGCGTGCGCGCCTCTCTAACCAACCAAGCCCCTGCGCTCTCTTCCGGGCGCAGGAGGCTTGCTTGCTTGGGGTTAAGAAGCGAACACACCCATACTTTAGGCACAAATCACGCGAAAGTGACTCTGGATGCATAAAAACATATGTATAGCAGAGTTTTCACATGCCTTAGACCGCAGAAAGTAAAAACTCTTTAAAATCTATTATTTAACCTTTATTTGACTTTAAAAAAGCCCAAAATTAGTGAAAAATACCCTCAGAAGACCTTCTTTGCCTCAGTTGCGGGAGGCAACAATTTTTCGACAAACTTCAATTTTTTATTTAGCAGTGTTAAGATAAGTCTCTTCAATCTTTTTTTTTTGCAGAAAAAATGAGTTCAGAAGGTGATTTTGGGTCAACTTTTCAAATCTGAGTATGGGGATGAATTATAAAAGTGCCTATTTTTATTTATTTTTATTTAGACTGATTTAAAGATATTTTTTCCAAAACTTTGCGCTGGTCAGCCTGACTGTGACACATGGCTCAAGCTATGTATATCTATTTCTAATTTTGGCTTGAGAGGGCCTTTTTCCTGGTATTGAGGTTGTTCAGCCAAAAGAATACCGAACACTTCCTGCTTCTCACGAACTGGATCAAAATTTCACTATTATTTTGTTTGAATATTAAAGAAAATAACGGGTTGCATTTTTAGACAAAAAAAATTACAAGACCGTTTATACCGAGAGCTATACAAGGAACAAATAGATAATATTTTCGGTAAAAATCTGACTTCAGACTCAACAACTTGAGTTTACTGTGTCTGACTCTAAGCTGTAACATTTAACTACCGTATTTTCTCTAATAATGACCCCCTCTCTAATAATGACCCCCCTATTTTTGACTAGGATTTCAGAGTTAAAGCCATTTCTGATTGACAATTTCGGAATTTTTGAGGGGTTGAAAAATAATGACCCCGGGGTCATTATTAAAGAAAATACGGTATACTAACTCTGAGCTGACTCTGAGCTGGAATAAAGTTTGAGCTTAAAAAATATGCTTTTTAATGTTGGAAATTCTTCAAAATACCAAGAGATCCAATTAAGGCAGTTCCCAAACCGTTCAGTCCAGCCAAGGAAGTACGGTCAGACTTGACGATTTCGATCACCAGATGAGGTCATCCACTATATCGATCAGCAACAGAATGCAAGTGAATAGCAAAAGCAGCATAAGTGACCCTATTCCATCCATTGCCTCAGCAATCGATTCTGGCAGAGAAAGACAGAAGTTGGCGGCAGGAGGCACTCGGCTCAGGGAAAAAATCCAAAACCATAAAACTGGTAAGCGCTTAACTTTGACTTTTATGGCGAAATAAGGCTTAGATAGGGCTGAATTGATCGATCAAGTAAGGAAGTTTGACCTGTCGTTGAGAAATCTGTCAAATTTCTTCAATTAAAATGCGCTTTTTAATAGTTAACTTATGAGGAACCTAGTATAGAATACTCAACGAAGGCATATGGGCATATCCGAACAAACTGGCGCTACTAAGAATTCGCTATAGTTATCGTTTCTCTTATTTTGTTTGCTGTTTTCTGTGCTTTAGAGTGAATAAAATCTGTTGTTACCGTCTTAGAATGGCTTTGTTGTTGGCGTTTCCAAGGCTTTGCACCCAAAAATTCGAAAAATGGGCAGCAGCGGGGTTACGTTAACCGATTTTTTTTAATGTTAACGTAATTTTGAATCACCCTGTATAAATATGTCATTGACTTAATTTGATTTACCGTATTTCCTCTAATTGCCGCCCGGGGCGCTTATTTTCCGATCTACCTCTAGGGGGCGGCAATTAGAGGGGGCGGCAATTAGAAGGGGGGCGCTTATTTTCGATCATAAATTTGAAGTAATTTACCACTCCACAATGAAAGTTTTTATCCTATTTTCAAATTTTTATGATTTTTGGCAGAAATTTTAGGCCAATTTGTGTTTGTCCAGGGCAGCCAATTAAAGGCAGGGAAAAGTGCATATATATATAGGTAGGTCGTAGGTCACAGGTTCGACTACTACCGGCTGCACACCATTTATTTTATTAATAATTTTGTGTAAAAGTCATCCTCGGCTCTTGACTATCCGACAAGACTATAAACGCATGGTTTCACACCTAGTGTAGCTTATTCGTAAGCTAAAAAATAGGCTATAGATAATAGGCTATAGATAATCACGGGTTTCGAGGTTTCTTTTCGACCAGTCACACGTTTCATACACAGTAATAAAGCCAAGATTATGAGCTTTCATTTGAGCTATCATATAGGGTAGAAGGTAATAATTTGTTAGAGCTATGATTTTAAAACTTTTACTGATGTCCAATATAATACAGCCAGTCATGTGCATGAAATATCCAAATTACAGCATTTGCTGACAGTGAAGCTGAAAGTGGTCGCAATTGATTGGTTAATTGATATTCCCATTGAGGATTTTATCGAATTGGACATGGTTCAATGTTTTCTTAAATTTTAGCTCTTACTTAATACAAACTTTTTATCTGTATGATAGCTTAAATGAAAGCTGATGATCTTAGCTACATTCTGACACCAAACTTGTAAATAAAAGGAGAACAAAAATAAGGTCTGCAGCCAGTGGTAGTCGAACCTGTGACCTAAGGCGATGCGTATATAAATTCCATCGCCCTCCCCCCCCCCCCCCTTTTTGAGGTAGACCTGTTGTTGTAGACTTATTGTTCAAGTGAATATTTTTCGATCCTGCTTGACATATACCTCTTCAGCCAACAATGATCTTGGACACATCTTCTTATTGATAACTAACCGCCAAAAAAATTTGCAAAAAAAGGTTAAACACGGTTTCAAAAATAGGGGGGGGGGGGATGGGCGGCAATTAGAGGGGGGGTGGGGGCGGCAATTGGAGGGGGGGGGCGGCAATTAGAGGAAATACGGTATGTCATGCAGGTTTGTACGTATGAGTTGCATTGGACACATTAAGTTTGACCATCTACAGTGCTGTCATCTAACATACAAACGCCCTATTTTGTATAAATAAATGTTCCTAATGAAGAGTCAAATAGGGCATTTAACCAGTCAATTGACTGGTCAAATAGACAACCTAGTTTTGATAGTAATATTTTGTATTTTTTTAGGATCCGATGGGATTAGACCAGATCTTCGCCATTGAGGCATTCAACAGAGCTGAAAACAGAAACTAACTTGACAGAAGTGCCGCCACCTAGTCAAGTGACCCAGTTCTGAAAAATCGTTTTATTTATTTTCGAGTAGGTGTGATGTAAATAGAAAAACTTTGTAAATTGTGAATTGAAACTCCAATAAAGAACTATTTTGCTAGTGTTAGATTTGATTCCAAAATGTAAGACTTAAAAAAATCATTTATGGCACTTCTCATGGTGACGCGTATAGTTGTCGGCAATCACAAAATTTCATATTTTCAACAGTTTCGGATACCGTATAATAAATGAATATGCGGTTCAGGAAAATAACTTGAACATCACGTCAAAAAAATACACTTTTCAACCATAAATGCCTACTTTTTAACCTGAAACGCATACGTTGACTAGAAGTTAGTTTTTAAATATTAATTCCTTAAATTCACCAGAAAGTGAGAGAAAAATCTAGTTCGACGCAAAGTTCGTGTTCAGAATGGGGGCACTTATTGGGTTGGGGGCGGGTTTTCAATTATTTAAAAATATTGTTTAAACGACTCCTAAGTAACTTTTATATGCTTAAAACGGTACTTATCCCGTTCACCAACAAAACCTTCCTTAAAACGATAAAAAAGTTATTTCTGACATTTTTTCACACAATAAATGGATTTTTTGAAAAAAAATTTGGCCGAAATTCTACTTTTCGCCTTGGTCCCCGAGGCATTCCAACCTGAAAGGGTACTTGGATACCCAAAAAGATGGAATTTGAACATATTTTGTTTACTCTAAGTATGCAAGCCCTTGCGGCCCGAAGGGGGCACAGGGGCATGAGGGTTAGAGATGGCGCACTCACTCACCTTATACATGATTCAGAGCAAAACTCTTGATCAAAAATGCATATAGAGACTGTGCTTGCCCAGCCCAAGTGATCAAAACAGGATAAAATACTCAAAAATGACCAAACCATAGACGGGACCGAGGCAAAAATTGACCAAAACCTAAGAGGGACATTTTGCAAACGAAAAAAAAATTCGAAAAATGTCCTTCCCACACTTTTCTCGCCGTTTCTATCGTTTAAACGGCTTAAAAATACATAGACCTCGAAAAAAACGCATTATCGGGCTAACTTAAATAGTGTTCTCCTGCCAAATTTACTTATTCTAGCTCATCATACTTCATAAATTTATATTTATGAATAAATAAAAATCTAATAAGTAATTGTAGAGAAGAAGAAAGATTGCCTTACAAGTAAATTTCGTCCTGAAATGAAAAGTGCGGGAAACATACATGTTCAAATCAAATTTTTGGTAGTTTTGAATAAAAAGCAAAAAATTAGTTAATCCATTAGAATCTCCATTACTTTGTTGCTCATCCCTTACGCTTGACATCTTGTGTAACTGTGCCTGATTGCCATCGTTTCGACATCTTTTTGGCGAACCCTAGGATGACAAGGTCAAAAGTCCCAACCAGTATTGTCAGACCGTAGTGATATTGTATATATTATTTTTAACATGATGATGGGTTACACAGTCATATATACACCCTTTAAGAAGGTTTCATAATTGTGATCTGAAACCACCTCTTGATCAAATTTAAAGCCAAATAAACCTGCAACTGTGTAACCAAAGGTTAACAGTCTTACAAAGAAATTATTTCGTTTTGATCAAGAATGGATCACATTGGCACAAAAGACTGATTTCAAATAGACATAACTCTTTTCTTGACATGATTTTGAAAAATATTTCCAGCACTTGATCTTATCGAAAAATTAGTTCAGCTTACAGCGCCTACTTGGTGTAGCCAAGTAGGCACGTTCTCCCTGTCAAATTTTTTTCTACCTATAAGCCCCAATATCAAATCTTTTTAAATGGTGTAGGTAAAATGGCCAGAAACAATTTGGTGACTCTAGCCTTCTTTGCGTCTGAAATTTCTGGTTGCGCCTATGACAATGCCAAAACTATGTTCATTGTCTGGGGTATTCGTACTGTGGGTGGCCAGCGTGGCAGTCAGCCTGAGCGTTGCCATAAACATAGCAGAGTGGCGAAATTGCGAGCCATCAATTTTCCGGCGCACAATTTTTCGGCCCGCAATTTTCGCCCCTCCGGCTTAGCAGGTCACAAAAAGATCAATGTTTTTCACATCACATGCCAAATGAAATTTTAGCTAAAAGCATATCAAATAATGACAAGAAAAAAATCCGTGTTTTTTTTAAATACGCAAATTTATTTTTTCACGCGTACTGTCTAAAGGAATTTTTCCAAGTTTCAGCATGACACAGGAGCACAAAGTCATTTTGAAATTCTGTGCCAAAAAATTAGCGTCCCTCAGGCTGTGAATACTTTAACCAGGTTGCCTTCTCACGAGGGTGGTTTGGAATACGACAGCCAAACTGACTACTTCAGCATTTACTGGAATAAAAATGGGGAGCGCATCAAACAAGTAATTTTTTTTGAATATTTTGCCTGTGTTTTTTTGAATTATCAAAAATTTTATAGAAGAAAGGTTTCTTCAGCAAAGAGGTCAGAATGAAAAATGAACGCATGTCCAATGGAACAACTTATGTGATCTGTCTTACTCAGAGTAGGGAAGTCCGTCTGACAGATTTAAGCAGGCAAGATAAGGAGCAATTGCACCAACTACTATTGGCCAGAACAAAAGGTACAAAATGTCTTAGGCCGGCCAATTTCTAGCCTAAGTTGAACTTCGGGGTATTTTACCAAATAAAACAAAAAATCGTACGGGCCGACATGACCCCTCAAATAACCCCCTCTTGGAGTAGCTGAAAATATTCGATTGTAGGAAAACTAAAATCTAACCATTAGTATTTCACCCAGAATATTAAAATATTCGAACACGGTTTGATAAAACCAAAACAGCGAATTTATTATCCAAAACCTCAAGACTAACGTACTTTCTTTTTGAACACGAATTTAGGACGCTACTTGCATATACTCCCCCCCCCAATTAACTTTTTTAAAAGTGTTTTAAAACACCTTATATCGACTTAAAATCGCCTCAGGAGTTCAAGAAAGATCTTGCTCGGAATTATGTCTAAGGTAAGTGAGTGCGCGCATCTCTAACCAACCAAGCCCCCTGCGCCCCCTTCGGGGCGCAGGGGCTTGGTTGGTTAGAGATGCGCACACCCATATACCTTAGACGCAAATCACTCGAAAGTGACTCTGGATGCATAAAAATGTATGCATACCAGAGTTTATTAATGCGGTAGGCCCCAGTCCACAAAACTATGTTCAGCATCTTCCTTTTTGTTCAAAATTGGCCCCTTTTTGGTCTGTTTCCACCTAATACAGCCTTAAATCCCTCGAAAATGGTCAAAATGGATACTTTTCGGTGGTCCGGAAACTCGATTTTTTATTTGCCAGAACTCAAAAATAATGTCTTTTTTGAGCTTCTGAGGTGATTTTAGATCGATATAGGGTGTTTGGGAACATTTTAAAAAAAAAAGTTCGTTTGGGGGGGGGGGTATATGCAAGTAGCGCCGAATTTAGTTAATTAGGACGCTACTCGGTAATAGTGAGAGTTCGAGTCAGAATTTTCGAGTGAATTTCAGGGGTTATTTGATGGAGGCGGGGGGGGGGGGGGTTATTTGGAGGGCGGGGTGTTATTAGCGGTATTTACGGTACGGGCCTGATTATAGTTAATAAATTTCTATATAAATTTGGACTAGGTTATCCGTTACGTTTTTAATAAATCGGATTGTTTCAAATTTTTATCAATACAAAGCCGGAAAAGTTCAACCTTAAGTTGAGCTACAAGTTTTTGGCTACCTTTTGAGCTACTGAACAATCTATTTTAGCGATTGCTCAGCGACTAGTATCAATTTCAAACCTCAGAGTCATCGGTTTTTGATGGTAATTCCACTTTTTAGGCACGTTCTTGAGTTTTTAAAACTTTTTCGGTACTAAGTCGGAAGAAACTCAACGTTAAATGTAGAGCGACCTTTTAGCTACATTCTGAGCTTTTGAACGAATTGATTCAGCAATTTTTCCAATGGCTTTTTCACGTACTTCGAGTTCGTTTTTGAGTTCGAGTTCGGATCAAGGGTATTCACGTAGCGAAAAATCCGAACTCGCACTCGAACACGATCTCAAACTCGAAGTACTTGAACAAGCTATAAGATGAGTATAAATTTTTAGCCTCAAAGTTATTGTCTGCATCGCAAAACTGGCACCGGACACCAACCTCCGTCCGGAAAAGATCAAATTTTACTGTTCGTTGAATCTACACGACTATGGATATAAAGTCATGATGTTCGAAATAAATACCGTATTTCCTCTAATAAGCGCCCCCGCTCTAATAAGCGCCCCCTCTCGACTTTGAGAATCTGGATATCAATGTAGAAGCGATATTTTGCAAAGCTGTTTGATGCATTTTCTTAACTCCCACGAGCTGTACCGATTCCACTTTCAAGATTTTGGTTGAGCACCCAAAAAATCTCGAAATCGAATTCCAATTTTTCCGATTTTTGGGGTTTGAAAAATAAGCGCCCCGGGCGCTTATTAAAGGAAATACGGTAAGCACAACCTCTGTCTCCTCAAATCGAGACATATTTTGCAAAAAATTTATTGGAGCCTAAAAATGTTTTCAGGAGTCTACTTTTTTCAGCAATTGCCCTGGAACCGCCAAAAGCAGTAGTCAAAGAGGAGCAAAAAGAGAAAAGAAAACCTTCATGCGATTCCAAATCCAGTTTTGCCTTGAGTGCCTACGACACACCGTCCTCTTCCAACAAGGCAAAGCCAGAGAACGGAACTATCGACCTGACTAAAAGCAAACCCAAAAGGTGGGTTTCTATAATGCCGATTTTTAAATAACTGAAAAATGCCCATTTTCCAGATCTTTTCGTGAACTCCTTGTCCTTCACTCAAACAAAAAAGTTGAGTCTGTCAAGTCAGAAGTGCCCAAAGCAGAGACGCCTATTCCTCCAGTCAGCAGTCGACTTTCAACAAATGCAAACAGGATTGCTCCACAAAACACTCCGATCACCTCAAGGGTTTCCATCGGAAAGTAGAATATTTTATGTCATTTGGTGCATAGTGAACGAAATATGTTTTTTCAGAGATTTGGCCAAGCGAAAGTTCTCACTAACAAGCCGAACATCAAAAAGTCCTGAGCGTAAATCTACCCTGACCAGTCGACTCTCCTACAGTCCAGTGGCGAAAACTTCAAGAGCTAGATCGTAAGTATTTACAAAACAACTGGATTCACAAAATATTTTGGAGCCGAAAAGATAAAATTTTCACATAGGCTCTGCTACTACTTCACAAACAGCTTACCGTTCGTGCAAATCGTACTTAAGTTTCCGCTATGTTTATTAGGAACAAAAAGGGTCATACTGTCAGACAAGTTTGTAGCATTAAAAGCTATAGAGCGATGGAAGCCTTCGAATTTGTTGGGACATGTCGACCCACGGAAAATTTATGCGCTCTTTATGTATATAAATATTTTTGTGCAGGTTGCGGGATGGAAAGTGCAATTCCGCGAAGACATATTTGGATCAAGTGAAGTCGCTTCTAAAAAAGAAATCGGGTTATAAATAAATAAATAAACAAAGTTTGTGCATTTCTTTAAGTAACTTTAACACGCAAAAGGCTGGGTGTGCCAAACTATGAGTTTTGTGCAGGATTTCACGCTGAACCTAAGGTTGGAAAGAATTGCAAACGGGACGGATGCTAACGTTTGAAACGGCTTTTTTGAATCTCTTCACCTGTTAGCAACCCTGAATTCTGCCACCATATTCTTTTGTGGGATTCTGAATCGAATTTGTGAAAAAATTTACCCCCTTTAGTAAATTTTTTATAGCAAATCCCAAAAAAACTAAGTTTCAGGCGCTTTTGGCGGTAAAATCCCAACTGGCAGCCCTTCCAACTGGCAGCCCCCAACTGGCAGCCCTCCCAACTGGCAGCCCCAACTGGCAGCCTTCCCAACTGGCAGCCCCGACTGGCAGCTTTTTTTCGAATTTTATAGCCCTGACACGGAAAAATGTTTCAAATTAAAAAGCCGTCGTGTGTCTGTTCTAGTATTGGCACTTCTTTAGTCCCCACCCATACCCGGATATTTCAAAAATGACCCAAAATCATCTCCCGAACTCATTTTTCTGCACAATTTGGATTGTATGAAAAACATTTTTTTAAAATTTGGTTATATGAGGGGGGGGACTAAAGAAATATTACTAAACACTTGAGGATTTTGAACAGTTTTTTCTTTCTGGGGCCTACCGCATGAATAAACTCTGGTATGCATATGTTTTTATGCATCCGAAGTCATTTTCGAGTGATTTGTGTCTCAGGCATGTGTGTGTGCGCATCTCAACCCCTAAGCCACCAAGCCCCTGCGCCCCCGAAGGGGGCGCAGGGGGCTCGGTTGGTTAGAGATGCGCGCACACACATGCCTGAGACATAATTCCGAGCAAGACTCTTAATCAAAAATGCATTTAGAGACTCTTTTGCCCAGCTCCAGCAAGAAAAATGTGATAAATCACTAAAAAATTACCCTAAACAAAGAATGAATCTGAAAAGTGCCAATTGTGGCTGAAAAGTGCCACCTTTTGGCTGAAAAGGGCCACTCTTCAGCTAAAAGAAATGAAGTGAGAGTTTTTCTGTCAGTTGGGGGCTGCCAGTCGGGGCTGCCAGTTGGGAAGGCTGCCAGTTGGGGGCTGCCAGTTGGGAGGGCTGCCAGTTGGGGCTGCCAGTTGGGAGGGCTGCCAGTTGGGGGCTGCCAGTTGGGAGGCTGCCAGTTGGGGGCTGCCAGTTGGAACGGCTGCCAGTTGGGTGTCGTTCCTTCTGGCCATCTGGGGTGGGATTCTGAGGGATTCAAGTCACTTTCCGACTAAAAAATCCATTCCCACAGACCTTGACTAAAAATGTGAAATGCGATAAGTAAATAATTTTGCGATGAAAAAATACTTTTTTTGCGGGAAAATCAAACGGTGAGAAAAAATATTATCCGTCAAAAATTGTTTTTAGACCATCATGTGAGCGAAAATCGTATATGGCAGATGAACAAGACACCCCACCTTGTTTGACTGGAATGGAAAGATGGGTTACACAAAGACCTTCGACTAGCAGCGCTCTTTCTAAATCCTCATTTTTCTTTGATGGCAAGAGGAAAATTCAGGGGTAACTAATTTGTTTTATTGCACTAAATAAATCTCAAATAAACTTTTCCAGCCTATCCAACGTGGGCAACAGCTGCTATATGGGTTCCGTGGTGCAAGCTCTTTTTCACCTGGACTTCACCACTGATTTGTGCAAGCTGATTCAGCGCTGGACTAACTACTATTCCCGATCTGACGAAAAAGCACCTTTCTCACAGTAAATTTTACTTCACACTGCCACTCATTTATCATCGTCGAAAGCAGCACGTTGAACGACTTGTATTCACTACCTCGTTTCCATAGAAATTGGGATCCGATAACAGAGCAACCATAGAAGTAGGAAGTCGGATCTCGAAGTCTTTGCTATCCGGCAGTAGCGTGAAAATTTTTAAATTATCTTTCTACCGGCAAAGTTCTGCAGACCTTACAGTCAACTACGCTTTTTTGTATTCTAGAACCTTCGCAGCTGGTCGGGGGAAAGTTCAGCAAAGACCCAAATTAGCTAGCAAATTTTGATGGGGTCAGAAATATTCATTCATTCATTCGGTTACTTATTTATATAAATTCTTTGTTTATATGAATTTCAGAAAGAAAATTTTTTCAGAGATTTTGAAAAAGTTCCTTGCTGAACTTGCAGCTTTAATTTTCTGTTCAAATTTGAATACTGAACCTTGAAGAAGAATTTTAGTTGAACTACCGTATATTCTCTATTAGAAGACCACTCTCTAATAGACGCTCACCTCTCCTATATTTGACAAAAATCTCAAAAAAGACCATTTCTGATTAAAGATTTTCGGGGATTCAAAAATAGACTCCCACAGGCCTCTAATAAAAAATGTGCGGTGTCTAGTTTCCGCTGGAACATCTCAAAATGAATTTTTAGAGCTTTTGTGGCTCTTTTCAAGTCGAAATCAGAGCTAGTTCGTGAATCTATCAAAGACATGCGTGCTATCATCAACGATTTGGGCAAGTTTAGCGGTAGTAAAGAAGAGGTATGGCTTTGTTGAAAAAAAGTTTTCTTAAAATTGCTAGTTAAAAAAATTTAGGATGCCCACGAGTTTTTTGTCTTCATTTTGACGGAAATACAACGAGAAATGAGTGAGCTGAAAAAAATGGCTGGACCAAACTACAAAATGAACGATTTTGTTGAGGAGTATTTTGGCTACCGAATAGTGAAAATGCTCAAGTGTGAAAAGTGCAATTCCAGCAGCACATCCACTGAAGATGGAAATCATCTCATTTTGCAACTATCTGAACAGACGTGAGTAGCTAAGTCTTTAGTTGGAGTCAATATTGTTGACTCACAACATTATTGTGACACTTGTCAACCAAAAATTTTTGGATCACTGATTTTGACTAAAGATACTGTCAGGGACGTGTTTATCATCACTGAGACACTCTGGCTTGATATAACAGCGAAAAATATAAATTAATTACCGTATTTACTGTATTAACTCCCCACCCTCTAATAACTCCCCACCCTCTAATAAGTCCTCACCCTACGGACCTTATATCTCAGCCTGGAGCGAATATTTCGCAAATCTGTTTTTTGCGGTTTCTTAGTTGCCGCGAGTTTACCTGATTACACTTTTCAGATTTTGGTTGAGCACCCAAAAATCTCAAAATCGACCTCAAAATTTTTCGATTTTTCAGAGGTTGAAAAATAACTCCCCATGGGACTTAATACAGTAAATACGGTATTTATAATGAATCTGAACAGTTTTCATTCCCATTAAAATATTGTTTTCGATATAACTATAGTTAAACTCGACAATATTTCTTTGCTTGGCTAAATCAGAACACCACTTTTCTGGTCCAACTTTCATGCAGTCAATCTTCGATATAGTGCGACCTTCTAAATTTCGTCCCCCTAGGGTCCAACACTTTTTTACCTCAAATTTTTGAAAATTTTTGTCGAATCTGATTTGCCAGTCTGATTACCAAAATCGTACAGATTCTGATATAACCGGTCGTTTTTTTTTGAATAGCGAAATTTTCGGCGTCAGAGCGCGTGGGTATCAATATTGTGAGGCTAGACTATTCTCAAAAAGGGCTGACTGCTGTTTTTAATTAGCTTTCGAGATTCAGCTTGAATATATATACATAATATTTGTATATATATACAAATATTAAAAATGGTTTTACGGGTTTCAGTAGAAAAAACTTATTATAAGTAAAACTCATCGATATGTTTTCTGCCTTTGAAATTTAACGTATCGCTGCTATTCTGTTTCGGCTAGATAACAAGCAAGTTGCGCAGTTATTCCATACGAAATTCTATTGAACTAACGTTTCCCATCTGCGTTCGAATCTAAAAAAAATCATTGAGACCTACATCAATGACCGAACTTACCAAAAAAATCGACTACGAATTGTTTCATGTCATTCAGATCAACACTGCTTATATTCCGCTAGAAATTTTCGCTAGATGAAGACAGTGTGGTTTGACCAAAAGCGGTCTTATTGCCAAAATAAGAAAAATCCAAAACCGGCATTATCATATTGAAAATTCTAAATTCATCAGGAAAAATCTGTGGTCATGATTCCGTCGACAACTGCAATAGTACAAACTGATTAATGAATCGATTGAAAAAATTGATTAAGTTTTTTCAATAGAGCTTTATTTCAGGTACAAAAAGCCAGAAATTATCGATCTGCTATCAGCTGCCCTCTTGAGTGGTGAAGAAAACAGTATGTGCAGATGTGGTTTGAAAATGAAAAATTAAATCAGCAATTTTCACGACATCCAAAGTAGTCTTTCGATATAACTTAATTTGTTACAAAATATAGCATAACAATTGTTTCAGATGCATCGTGCTTGTGTTAATGAGATATGCTTTTGACAAAGAGACATCTGAACGCTCAAAATTTCTTCTTCAATAAAAGTCAGCGAGCAATTTCATTTGACGCCAAACAAAAATGCTACTCAAGACGAGAATTCTACACCTTACTTAGGCAGTTTTGAAACACCAAAAATCAGGTAATTGTTCGGAAATAGCTGGTATAATTGATTGGAAAATATTTTACTGGTGCTTCCTCAAAAGGGCGAGAAAATTCAAATTCTTTTAAACCAAAAATATTATCGGCTGTATTGGACTTTGGAGTGATAAAAATATGGCTCAGATCAATTTTTGAAGGTGAATAAATTTGGGTGCAGGCCGTTTCGTCGCCACAATTTCGTCGCCACAATTTTGTCGCCCACAATTTTTGTCGCCACAATTTTTGTCGCCACAATTTTCGTCGCCCGCAATTTGTGTCGCCGGCATATTTTCGTCGCCGGTATACTTTCGTCGCCACAGTTTTCGTCGCCCGCAATTTTCGTCGCAGGCATATTTTTTGCCTTGAGTTGTTAAATCGAGCATGGACTGTATTTTTGTTGGCACAATTGTCTATTGATTTTACGTGTTTAGCGTCGTTACGGTTTGTCACGTTTCTTTCTCTCTTTATTTGTTGGCTATACTTGAAACACCCGTCAAAAACATTAAATCTCCAGTCAAAATAATTGAATCTCCCGTCCATTTTTTAAAAGTTCTCGTTCTCGGTGTATATGTTTCAAATTTTTTATTTTTTTATCAGCATGTAGCCCTGAATTTCTAGTTTCTGATAAGATGTCAATTAGGTTGATACAATTTTGAAAAGTGGTAGAACAGTTCGTTTTGAAAAAAGGTGTTGTTTTGAAAAACTCAATTTTTCTCCTGTTTTTCAAAATTGTATCAAGCTAGTTCAGAATATTAAATTTATGCAAAAACGACTTATCATGATATGGTTTTCTAGAAAACACGTTTGACCAATTGACCATTTTAATGCATCCAAAATAGAGTTGTGAAAACAATCGAGCAGATTGTTTTCGATCATATGCTCGAGCATTCGCATATTTTTTCGAGCATATGCTAGCATATTGCTCATATCAGATGAACGTGAACAGTGCCTGTACAATTTAGAAAGATTAGTCTGTGAAAACTCTTTAAAAAGAGTGAATTTTCAGTCCTTAGAGAACCGTTCCATTGATACATAACTTTAACTGTTAAGCTTTTAAAACAGATAAGCGATTCTGTAACACCTAACGCAAAATTTTGCTTAAGTCCCCAAGCTGATATTTTCAAACAGCAATAGTTTTTCATCTTAGCTTTGAAATTTTATTTGAAAACGCTAAAAACTCAACAAAGACGCACAAAAAATAGCTTGTGGATTGAAGCAACCTGCAAAGGTAGATCTTCCAGAATTTAGCCAACTTGATGAGAAATTTTTTAAAAATTAAAATTGAGGCACCGACTGCTAAAATCGCTTCACCGGGCACAGACTTTTGAATTTACGGCACCGGGTACCCACCAAGCACCTACCTCCGAATTTTCGGCACCGGTGCCGTTACAGCACTTGTTTAAAGGTGGCGGAAGTTTGGTATTGGGTTGTACTAGGTAGTAAATTACGATTTCATGATTGCTTGTATATTTTTTGTGTACATATTAAATCTAATCAATTTTTGCGCTGCCTTAGACATCGTACTCAGGCTTTTGAAAGATCATTATTATTACAAACTATCGGTGACTCAATTTTTTTATTTTTTTCTATTCTTATTTAATAAAAACTTATAATATTTCAAATTAAAATGTGGAGCTCACTTGAGGAACAAATGATTAATCAATTTAGGAACAGAAGTTTCCAGAGCATCGAAAACACACCTGGTGGAAGGGGAATCAAAGCAACAAGTACTCCGCTACCTTATGTAGACACAGATCTGGCGGTTATTGAGGAGAGCATAGACCAGGAAAAGGTAATTTTTTTCACTTGTCAACTTTTCTTAAACTCAAAAAAAAATTCAAAGTTCGATAATAATTCAAAATATTGCAGTCACCCACTTCACCATAATACTAACTTGACCAAAAAAGTGCGCAGTCACTGCCGTACTTTCCGGATAAATACCCGATACACATACACTGCTGTGGAATAAATTACAGTATTTTCTTTGACATGTTATACAGTCTGTTGTAAAATTATAGACGCACCCCACTTTTTGGCGGTTTTAGCGATTTTTCAAAGAACCCTTGGATTTTTCATTTCCATTATTTTCTTCGTCCAAAAAATATGCACCCAGTTTGATTGTTGAATGAGCATGAATCAATTTTCGAAAATGTGCTGTTGCAAAATTATAGACGCAGTACTTTATTTCACCTATTCACCCAAATATCCTAATCCGAATTAGACATTAGTTGACGACATTAGTTGAGTTGACTACAGATTTAGCTCCATCTGTTTTACTCTCAGTCACCTTGGCATAAATGTTACGAGCACACAACTAAGAGATTTGCGAGTAAATAAACAGCTTGAAAAATAGAGAAAACTTACAACGTTCTGCAGGGCAAACTGTGCTACATCAAATTGATTTCTCTGAGCTCCAAATCGACTGCTTCTGCTGTGTGTGCATGGTGTCCAAGACTCATCCCGACGCAGTGTCCATCGGCATTGCTTTCCAAAGTTTTCTTGCATCCGTTGGAATACCTCTTGCATAATCATGTCCGCGTATGAGAGTAGTTGTAAGAGTGCCCTGAATTAATCTCAATTTTACTGATTGCAAGCATTGTGGAAAAAAAACCTTGACAAATTACGAGATTCTTGCCACGGCGAGATTGCATCAGACGCAGCTCCACCTCAGGCATGACCACTGCTTTTCGCTTCTTCGCTCTGCTCTTAGGAATAGTTTGACTTGTCCTTTCTTTTTCCAAATTTTGGCTTTCATTGGCTTGAACGATATCTTCCATTTCGTTAAGCTCTTCTTCTGAGGAAGTTGCCTCATCTTCACTGCTGCTATACTCTATATCGCTGAGCATCTGAAATAGCAGAGATAATGGTGCAGTATTACATCAGACGGTAAAAATAGTAGGCAAATTTTCACCAGGGAAACACGGAAAACTATGTGGAAAAGTTAGTGATTGTCGAAGTAGTTTTCGGTAAATCATCCGATTGTCAAAACGTATTATAAACGAAATCAGCGATTGGCGAACTATCTTAATTGGCGTAATATCCTCTTTTCGAAGTATCTGATTATTCAAATAGGCGATTTTTCAATTATCTAATTGTCAAAGCTATATAAAGCCAATTTTTATTAATTTAAATAAATTAAATTAAATGAATTTAGAATTTGAAACCTATTTAATAATTTAGCTGAGAATGTTATAAACACATTTTCTTCGAGTAGTTTTTGAAGATACTGTTCTAAAATATATAGGGTTGTCGACTTTCGACTTTTAAGTCGAAAGTTGAAAGGTCGAAATTTTTTTAAGTGAGATTTTTTTTACCGGAGTGTAAATCTGATTTACAATGTATACCCAACTTTTAATTCTGAGCATATGTTGTAAAATCAGATTTTCGCTCCGAGGCCAAAAATCGACCTTAAAAAATTTCGACCTTTCGACTTAAAAGTCGAAAGTCGACAACCCTAAAAATATGAATAAATATAAAACTATGAAACCCGTTTCAGAGCCAAACCAAGGAATAATTGAACGCAGAAATTTTGTTACAACCCAATACTTTCTTTGGGGCAGATACGTTTTGAGCAAATTTACTAAATTGCGGGTGAATGCATTGCTGAGCAAATTTACTTTTTTTGTTGCATATAATCAAGTAAATTTTATCTTATCTCAAAAAGCCTATGTCCTGTCCCATAAGAAGTATTTCTGTCCCCAAAAAGTATATTTGTTTCAGAAAAAAACGGTTACCCATGAAAATTTATGCAGCACTTTTTGCTAGGAAATTTGCCTGTTACCAACAAGCAGGTTCTTGAAATACTTTATATACTCTAGTAATCACCCACCCCTCTCGTTTAAAACCGTATTCTTAGCGTTCTGTTAATTTTTAATTTTTTAAATCCTAAATAGCTCAGTATAGTGAATATCTATGGTGTGCGATCAATTATTTAACAAAATTTCAACATTGTCTGAAGGCCAAACAAATCACACTATTTAACTAAAATCAGGTGCTGAAAACGGTTTGTTAAGGGCCATTGCCGTCTCCGACAATGGTTGTCCCCCGCCAATTGAAAAAAATCCCTATAACTGAACTTCTGTACGAAATTTTAGCTTGGTTTCTAACACAACCATACCCAAAAGTGAATTCTAGGACTTGTTTTGTTAGAAACCAAGTTAAAAATCCGTACAGAAGTTCAATGATTAGGTGAACATTTCTGAATTGGAGGAGTACAATTCAAAAAGCGTAGCCATGGCCCTTTAAAGGGGCACGCCCACGCTAATAAATAGGTGGTGCCCGGAAATTCAATTTTTGGAACTTCACCTAAAATTAAATCCTAAGCCTTGGTTTGTTAGAAACCAAGTTAAAGAATCCGTACAGAAGTTCATTGATTAGGAAAAAAATTCAATTCCCGGGCACCACCTTTTATTGGCGTGAGAATGCCCCTTCAAAGGGGTATGCCAGGCTATTACAAGTGGTGCCGCCAATTCAAAGATTGTGATAAAAACTTATCGGGTAACCACCAGGTCGTCGTGAAATTTTTGACAGGATTTGACATAGATTTTATGTCTTCACTTTCATGTCTTCACCAATGTCTTCACTTTACAATGTTTTTAGACATCCTAAAAAATATTGTTTCAGGACTTTAAATACAATCCAGTTGACTACAAATGGCGCAAAGACTGCTGCAGAAAGCTGGACATCGAATTCATTGCTGATAAGGACAAGAATCGCTACGAACCTTATAAATCATTGACCAAGCAGAAGTGCTATGCAGGGTGGATGAACCTCCGTTTGTGGTCGATGATGTGGAGGGAATGGATCTTGTTGTTCAGAGCACTTTCCCATATGTTTACGGGTGGATCCCAGGAAGCACATTTGCAGATCAGGCAAGCGGTTGGTTTTTCACAATTACGAAAGAAAAAATTTATAACAAAAGACAACTAAATAAAAACTCAGGAGTCAAGTGTCAAAAAACTCTTGCTAAAAAACAACCCACGATTACTACTTTCACATAACATTGAAAACCATTTCTGGCTAAATATACCTGTACCCCCACCACTCAATTAACCTTGACCCCACCAGTTAATCAGCTTGAGGGACCAAGGCAAAAAAATTTCATTTGAAATTTTTTTTTGAAATCTCAAAAAACAGGTTTCAAAAACAATATATTTGCACTTTTTGATTATTTTCATGCAAAAAAATTATTGGTATCGAAAAAATGGAAAAAATTTTGCCGTGGTCCCCCAAGCTGATTTTGCTGGTGGGGTCAAGGTTAATTGAGTGGTGGGGGTAAAGTGCTCCAAATTTCTATTGTTGTCATTTTCAGCAATGACTTTCAAAGTGAAAATTGAAATCGCAAAATTCAAAGTTCAAACTTATTAAATAATTAAAGTAAATTAATTTATATAAAACTCAATGAAGTTAGGTATACGAGCTCTTCTGCCAATTATTTTATGGCTTATGTTATGAACAAGTCCTGATAATGACAACCAGTGTGTGAAATCCTAGAACTACGGCACCGGCACCAGCTCACGGCAAAATTCGGGGCGTTAAAAAATGAGTTTCTCAACATAATGAAAAAACTCATTGACAGGTTGAAAAAAGATTAAAAACTTTCATGTCATTTTACTATTATGTATTACGAAATAATGTTGAATAATTTAGTGAAACCCATCATAAAAAAGTATTCAAGTCTTATACGAAAAATATTTTATAAACCGTCGATGAGTCAATCGTGTGACGAACCCATTTTTCAACCCCCAAATGCCCCCTCCCTTTGAAAACACGGAGATGCTGGTCGGACCTGACAATTATCACGTTGTGTGACTGGTCCTTCATTGAACATAAATGGAATGGTTGCATAACTTTTTGATACATGAAAATTACAATAAAATTGCATGGCTTTTAGAATTAAAGGGCATGCCTGTCGCCTATAGGAAAATTTTAAAAGGCGGGTACCAGCGAAATTTTAACTAGATTTAATTTGAAGATTTTGGATAGTCAAGAAAAACGATACCCCAGTGGGAATCGAACTGGTCACCGACTGTAACAGTCCGCCGCCGCTTTACCACTAGGCCACCGTAAAAGCCCAAGTGAAGACAAGTCAGACAAGAGTCCAAGACTAGCCGAGAAAATTTTCTCAGGGGTACAGGTCCAACGAAATACAATTTTTCTACAGATCTGCGCCCATATGGAGGAGAATAGCCAGGTGTTTGCCCGGCACAGAGGCGAGAGTGAAGAAGACTTTGCCAGATATGTCAATCAGATGAAGGGGGAATATGAGTGGGGCACTGATGTGGAGCTACTCGCCTGTGCTACCTTATTGCAAACACCTATAAGTACTTTTTTGGATGGTCGATGGATCTTCTACAAACCCCGGTACAGAATGGATGAGACTCAACAGCTGATTAGATGTGGGTTTTGACCAGATTTTTTAGTATTATAATATCCAAAAAAGTTATCCGATCATAAACAGGATTTGTAAAAAGTGGTTGAAACTGTGAATGAAGTAAAATGAGACTATTTTTGTTAAGAATATTGCATTTCAGTGTCGGGTAAGCAGAGTGTAGGTGATGTAAAAGTGATCTACCTGACCAACTCATACAAGCACTACTCTCCAGTTGTTTCCATACCGGTATTACTTATAGTTTTGTCAAGTGTAAAATAAATTTGGATAATATTATTGAGTAATATTTAGAAAAGGATACCATATGAATTGACAGCAGTGGTCAATCACATTGGCAGCTCTACTGAATGCGGTAAACACTTTCTAAACGGACATATAAACATTTTCGGTTGCCCGTGTTTCTTGTAATAAAGCGGCCCCGTGCGTTCAAAATCGTGTTATAGACATTAAAATATTCACGCACTAGAAAAAGGAGATTTTTGGGTCCCCATCTTTCCATTAAAATACGTGAGTAATTTTTTTTTCATATTTTCACAATAAAAACTTTTTCCTCATTAGAAAGCTGAGATCCGGGCTACATGATGGTGTAAAAAGGGTGAAAAAATTCAATTTTAAAATGAGGCGGAAGGTTTACGATTAAAAGGCGGGAGATTTCTGTTAAAAAGAAGAGATATCTCCTATTCAGCCGAACAGAATACCACAAACACGTTTTTCAAGTTGAGGGGTCCACCTTTTCGGTGTCGAAAAGTCTTGTGTAGATCACAAATCATAGTATGTAGAATTGTCGAGCCTTCGAAAGTTTCAAGGGCTCGCATGGAAGTATCTAGCCTTTGACTAAAAAATGGCTTTCTTCGAGATTTCGTCCGCCAATCCTTTAATAATTATTAGGTTGGCAAAATACTAGCTCGAATCTCGAAGTCCTCGAGCCCTGAGCTTGGCTCGAGGCTCGAAAAAAGTCGAATTTCGAGCCGAAAGCTGGATTCGAGTGCCCCACTAGGCAACCTAGTCTTATGTCTCCTTTACATGCATTTTTTTTTAATTACCCTAGTTTTCAGGGCACTACACAACTCTTCTAAAGTGTGCCAACAAAAAGTGGGTTAAATGCAATGACTCGAATGTGAGCGAGGTATCCGAGTCGGAAGCTTTAGACGACGGCTCTTATTCTGGCTATATATTCTTTTACAAGATTGCTGAAACCACCAGGTTATTCCAACTAAACATGACATTGTCAAAAAAATACTCAGCTCCGCTAAATTTTCAGACTTCCAGACGACCTAGATTTGAGTTCAAGTGCCAAGGCTAAAATTAGCTTGGGCGAATTTAGAAGCACCTCGTTCACGAAGCCTGAAAAAAGCGAAAGATTTTTGCCAACCATAGCCAACTTCAGCCCAATTGAATTAAACCCATTTTCAAAAATACACTCTGCAGAGAGGAAGGCAACAGCGGCGTTTGATTCAGCGTTTCCAAATTCAGCTCTAGAAGAATAAAAAATGAAGCCTTAATTGTAAAGAAAAGGTTTGCTGAAAATGCTGTGTCAAATGGACAACGTATATGAATAAAGACACTTTACGAAGATGGGGACGAAGTAGATACTTATAAAAAATCTTAGCAAAACGAACATAAAAAACGACCCCCCGCTCACAGCTTCTCCCCCCCCCCCCCCCCCCGCAAAAAAATTGGCCACCTCCCCCCCCCCCGCTTCTCCCCCCCGCACCCCAAAAAGCGGGGGGGAGGGGGGGAGGCCAACCCTACTTGATAGCTCAAATGTAAGCCTAGAATGTTGTCTTCATTTTTGTATATGAAACGTGTGCCTTTAGAAAAGAGTCACAAAATATCAATCGAACCAGTCAAAAAAAAACCCCCAAAATGACCCATTATCGAAAATTTACAAGGGAGGGTCCTGACTGTGACATATGGTTTTTTCCATAATTTTTTATGCGTTAATTCCAACAAAGCGTGCCCAATCCCATGTGAATTTGGCTCCCCACCTCTAAAAGCTAACAAATTTTTAGGAATGACCGTCAGTTACGGAATATCGAGGTGTTTCATCAAGGGTTTTTATCGAGGTATTTTTAGAAGTTTGAGTGACCCTTGTACCACATTTGTGTATTTTTTGAGCTGGGGATCCGGATTTGTCAAACTTGGCGCGCTCTGCAAGAATACGCAGAAAAAATTTGTCATCGAAGTTCCCCAGGTCACAGTCAAGGTTCCTCCCTTGTTAGCCTATTTCAGCTTATGAATAAGCTCCAAGAAATTAAAAACCCTGCGCTGATGATCTCGTTAGATAGCTGAAAGTGTGAGAATCACTTTCACACCAAACTTGTGAATAAAAGAAGGTCAAAGAATAATGAAATTAGCATCGAGTGGTAGTCGAACCTCTCTCTCACGCCAAGCATATATGCCAGGTTGTTAGGAATATATTGTCACGACATTCAAACTTTCGGATGGCTTTCGAAATTATGGTATTTATAGAAATATGAGTAAAGCAATCGTATGAGTTTCACATTATGCGTCAAATGGGCCAGTAAGTGCATCAATGTTTTTCTTTATTATTTACAAGCAACCCTAAACCCAAAATTTGACGCTGAATCCGATTCCAGCGTCAAAAACAATTTATACCCTTTATTTTTGATACACAGACATATTTCACAACGTTTGATTTCAAACTTCCGTTATGTTGGCATTCAATTAGAAAAGCGTCGTTTTGTTTTTCTCCCAACTCCTTAACATTTGCGTCACCTTATGCTATTTTTCTACAACAAACCAAAGATTGGCGTATAGCATTTGATCAGATAAATGCTGTTTATCCGAATGAAATTAACGAAAGAACCTACCAAAGATGGTTTGAGCGATTCGAGAACTCAAGAGAAGATAATTTGACGCCGAGGGATTGACCAACTACCTGACAGATTGCAGAAGGTCATTGATGCTGAAGGGGATTTTTTCGAAGATGATTAACACTCAAGAGGCCGATCGGCAGGTCGGTATATTCGGTGCAGAATTCGACGGAGAACACGAATATCGCTTTTTTTTAGTGGGTCTGAGGGGTCAATATACCGTGTTGAAAATAGAGCATTTTTCGGACTATCATAAATCAAAACTTTTAGTTTCTTTTGCATTGATCTCCATCATTTATCCTATGAAAATAACTTGTTTACATCTTATATGTAAAATGATCGCCTGGATCTCCTCTTTCAAACGTGTGTAAGTTTCTGTGCTATCACGACAAACTCTAACTTTTGTTGTCTAAAGAAAAGATTTAGTCATTCTTTTCAAAAGCGGTGTTTGTAGTTAAATTTGGAAAATTAAGTGTTAAAGAGCCGTTCTTTTAGTAAACAGTTCAAACCATTCGACAGAGCAGGAAAACTGCACCAGAAAATTTTTATTTTACGAAAATGAACGGTGTTTAGAGTGTCAAGCAACAGTCGCCCAGAAATCAAGAAATTGATTAAAAACACTTTTTGACGGAAAACTTTTTTTCGCTTTGAAAAACTGGAAATCTGACACTTAATTCGTGTTCAGCATGATCGATTTCCTTATAAAAGTGCTCTTAAAACTCAAAATTCACTTTCAAATTTTGAATTCCGCTCAAGACAATAAATATTCAAACTAATGCGAAGTTTTTTGTTTCGAATATTGGCCCATGATAGAAAATGCTGAAATTCAGTAGTGTAGTATTAAAAATTTGTAAGATTATTTTTAATACAAATTATTTGTAATAATTTGTTTTTTTTAATTATCAATGTTTTAATAGCTCGTTCTATCTTAAAGGGGGGGGGCACGGCGTGTCAAACACGTCAAATGACCAAATCGGGCTTGGCGTTCTGTTTTAATGAAAATTCAAAATAGTTTTTCATTTTTAAGTACAATTGGCAAAAATATGCTCTAAAATATGACAAAAATATTCATAAAATTGGTTTTTTTAATTTGCTATGGATACTTCTCGTCTAAAAAGTCTGTTTCAAATTCAATTTCCCCTATTTAAAGGGAGGACGTACTTTTATATACGCATTGTCTAAGTCATAGGTTCAAATCCGCTTGGTGCATACCCTATTTTTACCCCATTTTTGCATGTTTTTTTTACAAGTTAATTTCGTTCTAACGAACCTAATTCCTCACACTATTTTACATAAGATAGGTAAGATGTTTTCAATTTAAAAAAAATTTATTTTTAGGCCATCCAGGTGGATATCCACCTGGCCAGATGGTACCCACCCAGGTTTTGGGGTTTGGTGTAGAAAATCGAAAATTTGGTCCTAACAAACCCAATTCCCCACACGATTTCACATAAGATAGGTAGGTTTTTTTTTAATTTTGAACAAAATTTTATTTTTCAGGTTATCCAGGTGGATATCCACCTGACCAGGAGGTACTAAAACTTGTTCGATCTCCGCATAAAGTGTTCATATGAAAAACCAAAGATACCAGCAGAAAGCTGGTGAAAAATACTACAAAACTGTAGGACAGATTATTTTTCCGGGAGAAATCACTGAGAACGAGCTATTTAAAGTTGGCGAGCTGACTCTGCCAACCGCCAATTCAAACTTCTATTTGTTCAAAATCTTTGAATTTCTGATAAATTAAGTAAATTTTTTCACCAATCGATAGAGCGATTCCTGGGCAATCCACTGATTTAAAAATAGCTCATATAGGACACATATAAGCATGAGTTACAAATAAGAATACAAAGTTGAGAAAATATGAGAAAGTTACTACAAATTTAATCGTGTTCAAATTTTTTGTCTTGACTAGAAAAATGTCGATTTGGTGTTTTGACCGATTTGACACGCCGTGGGGGTCTTCTGCGGCTACTTTTTGACATCGTCTGCTACTTCACTTCACATATATTTTTTTCGCATATTTTGTTTTCTTATCCCAGATGTTTTACATCGTTTTATAGCTCAGACTTTTCTCTATCCATTAAATGGACAAACATCCGGATTTAAAAAAAAATTGCGAGAAAATCACGCTAAATATAAGTTGAAATAATACAAGGTGAATATAAGGTGAAACTCTACTAAAACACGTAGGTAAAAAACCACGGTTTTTAGTGTAAGTTTGTTGTGATTTTCTTGTGATTATTAGAGTGTTTGACCACTCAATCAATAGAGAAAAATCTCAGCTACAACACGTTGTAAATACATCTGAGATAAAAAACAAAAATATATGAAAAAAAATGTATGTGAAGTGAAGTAGCAGACGACGTCAAAAAGTAGCCGTAGAAGCCCAACCGCCCCCCCCTCACCCACTTTAAATTCAAAAAAGTGTTGCGTTTCATAGTTTAAATTTCAATAAGTATGAGTGAGGACACTGATTTTTGGGCGTCAGAAAATTCTCGGATTGACCGGAAATTGGCTCTCACTTTTGGATGGGTTCCAAAATATTCATATTATTGTTATACAGTCTGGTCTCTATATAACGGGACCCCTCGGGACCAGAAAAAGGTCACAGTATATCAATATGTTTATCAAAAATGTATTTTCTCAAAAAGTTATGGCTCCTTTCAGTTAGGTTACATTTCGGAGGCTTTTTTCCCCATAAAATGCTATTTGAACAATTTTTGCCTCGAGAGGCATTTGAAATTCGACAGCAAACTATTAATTATAAGCGTGTCGACTATTCTGAACACCAATCTGGTGTCAAAATCATAAAATTGACAGTGTGCACTACAGTGCCAGAAAATCATAGATCCGAAAATGGGACATAACTTTTAGAGGGGATAACTTTTTCACACAAAAATATTTTTTAAATTTTTTTTGCAGCTTTGAAATTGTCGTGAAATTCTTTTAAAACTTCAAATTTTCAGAAGGCTCTAAAAATTTTAGAACTGGAAATACCATTGCGTTCAGCGAAAATTTCTGAGCCAGGAGTCACAAAGATCACGCACGACCAGCAGAGTTAAAACGCTTCAATTCACTGTCAAATTTAAAATTCTTTTGGAGACAGTAACCATTTAAAAAAACAATACGTGGTAAAGAAAGAGATAGGCCGGACACTGCCCGAGATTAACGGAATATGCGTGCTGGGTATGGACCAGTGTTTTCAGAAATCACACTTTCACACTTGGTTACACTAAATTTAATTTTTGTGTCATTTTGTAGCTGAGATATTTCTCTATCAATTAAGTGGTCAAATATTCAGCGGAATCCATACGGCACAATCCCAGACCGAAATCACACTGAAAAGCACTTTTTTTCACCAAAAGTGGGATTTTAAAGTCACACTGGCGTGATTTTATCAGAAGTCTTTTTTTACTGGGCTCTTTGACCTCTGGATCGATAGAGAAATATATCTGCTACAAATTGGTGCAAAGATATCCAATAAAACGAAAACATAATTTATGAGAAAAGAGTCAGTGTGACCAAAGTGTAAGGTGTGATTTTTGAAAACACTGGTATGAACCCGAGAATAATATGGCCGTTGAGCAGTTGAATTTTCGAGTGTCCTCGATAACGCGAATACTCACAAATACTAACCATCACGTTTATACAAAAATCAAATCTTCAAAATACTTCAACAAGAACAATCGCAGCAACAAACATTTTTCAAACACTTTTAATAGAATTTAAAAAAAATTAGAAATATCGGAAGGCCGACGATTGCGGGATTTAAGATTGCGGGAATTGAAACTGCGGGAGTTCAAATTGCGGGATTTCAGATTGCAGGAAGTTCAAACTGCGGAGTTCAAATTGCGGGATTTTTAAATTACGGAAGTTCAAATTGCGGGACTTCAAATTGCTGGGCTTTTAAAGCATTATAAGCTTTATATTTCAATCCGAAATTTTAGATTCTGGCTCTACAATGATAACATTTACGTGCTTAATTACCATCTTTCTTTATCGATCTTTAATTAGATTACCGCACAAAAAATTACACTTCACAGCGCACACAGAATCCAAAAAGAGAAATTTTATTTCTATCACATACATAAACAACGGGACAACAAGGTAATAACACTTCTAATGCCATGATACTTTTCTAAATGTGCTGCAATTGCGACCAGAAATTCCATCCGAGGCAGACCGGCTCCACTTGAATAATCAGATACCAACTGCTAAATTTGCTCACGCGAGAAGATTGCCTTCTTTGATCTCATGCCTCCTTTGACTTGCGACACTGGATTTCGGTTTCTCCTAAGAATGTTGAATTTATAAACGTGGTACAGATAGCTTCATAGCTATAAAGAAGTATAATAAAGAGCTTACAATTCAATTATTTCCCGTGTTTTCTCTTCATCGCTTGCGGCTTCTTAATAAAGTCGCCAATCGAAGAGTTGGAGTGTCGAAAAAACTGTCGAAATTCCTGTTCCAATTTTCCACTCCGTTGTTGGTTCTTGGCAGACCTTGTTTTCGCCCGATCGTGCATGTTCGCGATTGCTTTTAAGTTGAAGCGTGACGTCAGTAGCAAAGATGAGATGCCTGGGTTCTAGCCGCGCCGGTCCAAGAAAGCCCGCTGGAAGTAGTTCTACCCGAAAGCCATTTGCTGCTAAATAAGCGTAGATAAGCAAAGTTGCTGAAAAAATCAGTAGTATTGCAAAAAACCTGAGTCATAGTAGAGGAATTGTTCGCCCTCGTTTGTGTTCTTCATGTGCACTGGCCAGTTGACGCTTCGCTCACCACGATTAACTGCTCCGATATCTTTATTTCGATGGTGAGTTAAACGAGCTACAATAAAATGAATATTAAAGATGCTAGATTATTCAGACAGAATAAATGCCACCTGTAACCGTCTTTCTTGCTGGCATTGCTTGCAGAAATTCTTCATTCAATCCACCAAAAGCTTGATTGACTAGACTTCCGACCGGCGTGTCGCGATTTGCCTCGGCTTGAAGATTGCGTTGACAAGCGTTTCCTAGCCTAAGACAACGGTCATTCTATGCCATATATATTCCATGAAAAATAAATTACTTACTTCCACTGCTGCCACATCAGGTAGATGCCCGTAATGTCCATTTCCTTAAACAAGATCATTTCGATTTGTCGATGTTGCCGTTCCTCCGGAGCGACTGTTTGAGCATTCCCATCTCCACAGTCCATCACGATGCCGGACACCTCGAAAGATCATCGAGAAACCATTGCAAAAGCCTAGCATCTTGCCTCTTTCTGTATAGAACGCGCTCTCCATTTCTAAAAAAGAAACAGAGGTCAGTTTGTCAATAACTCGACATAATTCGTATACAATTCGTATAATTCGTATACAAGAAAATTCGTATACAGAACATGAGATTTCTACAGAGTTATAAAAAGCCTTTAAAAGTCCCGAAATTTGAACTCCCGGAATCTAAAAGTCCCGCAATTTGAACTCCGTAATTTGAAAATCCCGCAATTTTAACTTCCCGCAATCTGAAATCCCGCAATTTGAACTCCGCAGTTTCAATTCCCGCAATCGTCGGCCTTCCGAAATATCCAACTAGCGCCAAAATGTCGTATTTTGTATTTTCTTATATTTTGAAAAATCGTAGGTTTTCTTTTTTTTTAAATTCTTTTTTCATTACGTCATTAAAAATAATTCATTTTATTGTCAAAAAAATACATCACTATGTCAATTAAACAAGAGCATTAACATATGGAGCATATTCAGTTTTTGCTTGAAGAATATAACAAAAAAAGGCATGGTGTTCTTTTAATTTTTCACTCTACAATTAAGCACAATAAAGTGAAATTTCCAAAAACTTAACTCACAGCTTTTGAAATGCATGAAACCAGCAAGAGAACATTACTTAACTTCTTAGCTCCAGCTAAAGTTCCTAATTGAGTTTGCAAATGGTGCAAGAGTATTTTAGAATAACGTTGAGATTCTTGTTCTAAGAGAATCTATCTTTTGTGTTCAAATCCTCTGGCACTAAAATTTAAAAAAGAACGTGATACAGAAATTTTTAAAAAATTACCTGAGCTACAAAACATTATTGCTTTAAGCAACACATATTCTTCAAGATTTAGTCCTACGCGTTTTAAAGGATTCATTACAACAGAAAAAAGCTCTTTTTGTGACTGTGCTTGAAATCTTAATTTGAAAATGTTGATACGAAATTATACTTTTTATAAGCACAGCCATACTTGGACACGCAAAAAAACAGCGGCAGCGGCGGCGGCGAGCGGCGGGCTGTCAGAAAAACAGCGGCAGCGGCGGAAAAAGCGGCGGCGGCGGCGGAAGGGCCAAAAAACAGCGGCAGCGGCGGCGGCAGCGGCGGGTCGAAAATGAGCGGCGGCGGCAGCGGCGTGTGAAAAATCTCATTTACTACTTTATTAAAAAAAATTTAACTCTATTTATTTTTTGAATTTTTTGTCATCATCCATATTTTATGACAATACACTTGGAAACTTAATCAACTGATCATTTACTCAAATAGTGTGAGTATTGCATAAAAAAGTACGGTGGATACCGTATTTTCTTAAATAATGACCCCGGGTCATTATTTTTCAACCCCTCAAAAATTCCGAAATTGTCAATCGAAAATGGCCTTAACTCTGAAATCCTAGTCAAAAATAAGGGGGGTGTCATCATTAGAGAGGGGTCATATTAGAGAAAATACGGTATCTACATTCGTGAATCGATTCCCAAGAGTTTTGGGCTCAACGTTAAGTGCAAACGCAAAAGATGCTGCCTCTGAATTCATTCAGGAAGTAACCACCACACGCTCACTACGCTCCACTACTGCCAAAATCAGCGGATTGCAGAAGAAGCCGTGGACATGTACCTAAAACCAGTTTTTTAGTTTTGTAACGCAAAAAAAATGAATAAAAACAAATTTCGAAGGTTTAAACAAGCGGCAGAGGCGGCGGCGGAGACAGCGGCGTCGCAGCAGCGCTGACTGAAAAGAGCGGCGGAGGCAGCGGCGGAGACTAAAAATGGAGCGCGGCGGCAGCGGCGGCTGAAAAATGCAGCGGCGAACGGCGCGGCGAGCGGCGCCGCTCGCCGCTAGCGACACCGCTCGTCCAAGTATGAGCACAGCTTTTCTTATTTTAAAAAAAAATATTTTCTTTACCGGAAACGTCTTTTCCAAAAATAGATGAAAAACGGAAAAGTTTTTTCAAATTGTAATCAAATAATTTTGGAGGGCTAACCGGGCTTCAGCACCAACACCCCCCCCCTAAAAATACCATAAAGTCAAAAAAAGTGTAGTAAAATGACCTTTTGGGGCTTTAGCAGCCCTCCCCTCGAAATTTTTTTCTGGATACGCTCTGCCCATACCCACCACCATTGTCGCACGGCCACCAGCGCCGGTTCGGCGAAGCAGGAAGCTGGAAAAAAAGATCGGCGCCTAAAGAAAGCTTGATTTTTGTCCGATTGAATCATTTTAACGTCGCGCTTGTTCTTATTATTGCTTTAATCATTGTAGACAGTCTTTTAAAAAATCTAGATTCATATATTGAGTTGATCACAAAGTTCGTAGCCCTCTCTTACTCAATTTTTTACAACTACAGGGTGCCCGAAATTACACGCACATTTTCTTTTTGTCTTTAAACTGTTCAAATACGCTAGGCTCATTATTGGCTAAAAAATTTTTCTAAAAATTTGCTCCATACAAAGACTTTTTTCTCCAGCTCTTTGAAATCTCAGAAAATCAGTCAATAGCTTGTTAGAAAGCCAAGATTCAGGGCTACATGCTGATGTAAAAATATTGACAAAGTGGCAACAAAAATTTGACAAAAAATGGCAATATATAGATTTGAGGGCGTAAACCAGTATTTTGAGGGCGTAAATCAGTTTTTTTGAGGGCGTAAATCAGTTTTTTGAGGGCGTAAACTACTTATAGCCCTCATTATTATTTGATTATTTATCATTATTATCTTTATTGATTTTTTATGTCTGTACGATATATCTGTCTTTAAATGAGTTTGTCGTTTAGATAATGGCTTATATCAAGAAGCAAGAACTGCGCTCTTCCTTCGTCTAGGAAATAGGAATCAAGCGAAAGGCCATTGACGTCATGGATGCCTTTTGTGAAGATATTTTCGAACGTCCGTGTCAGGATGCTAGTTTTCTCGCGAAGTAGGTCGCTTTTTACTGAAATTGTTATTTTGGAAAGCGTCTTGTTTTCAGGCGCTATCAGTCTCACAAGAAGCAGAAGGTTTCAACGATATCCGTTCTTGAAATTGATTCGTCTACTCGGCTCCTTTCGAAAGGTGAGTTGGCCAAGCATGCTGTTGCCGAAGGGACGAAAGCTGTGGCGATTTACAATGACTCTTTCCCGGAGAAAGCCTGAGGCTTTTATACTTTTTGTTTCGTCAGCAAAAAGTCCATCGTCGTATTAGCTATTCTTTTGAAAATAAAGAGAAGTGGGAAGTTTGGCGTCTATTTCTAGGTGTGGTTGTGTTCTTCGTTCTCAAAAATTCCACAATTCTGGAGATTTCCACGAGTTAGAATCCCGAAAATGGAAATCGACCGGCAAGGCGCTACGTACACGATCTTTTTTTTTGATGTGCGCGTAATTTCGGGACACCCTGTACATTGCAAATCAGAAATGTATGACTAATAATATTTTATCATGTTACCGTGTTTGATATCATCAGATTCGGGATTTGATAAAAAAAATCAAAAAATTGTCTTGTATTTAAAATCATTTCAACATTTCAAAAAATTTGAATTTCCGCCAAATTTTCAAGTTGAATCTTTTTTGACTTAAATAAGACTTTGCAGTCATTTATAAGGACTTCAAAGTTATATTAAAGTCAATATTTTAAGTCGAAAAATTTTTGAATTTTAAAATTCGGCAGGAATTCAAAAACTTTTGAGAGGTAAGAGGTAGCAAGTAGGGTTGTCGAGTACTCGAAATTTTCGAGTACTCGACTCGAAATCTTATCAAAACTTGAAATTTTCGAGTCGAGTACTCGACTCGATATTCGAAACTCGAAAATTTCGAGTACTCGACTCGATACTCGAAATCTGAATAATTTCGAATTTACTCGAAATTATTCGATTTCGAGTAGAATTTTTGTCGAAATTTTGGTTAAAAATTTAATCATTTGAAGTTGGTAAGGCATAATAAAGCCATAAAAAAAAATTTGGTTCTCGAGCACATTTTTATTATTAAATTCTATACTTCAAACTCGAAATTTTCGAGTACTCGACTCGATGATCGAAACTCGAATCTTTCGAGTCGAGTACTCGACTCGGTATTCGAAACTTTAAACTTTCGAGTACTCGACTCGACTCGATATTCGAAACTCGAGATTTTCGAGTACTCGACTCGATACTCGAAACTCGAAAAATTTCGAAATTGTCAATCGAAAATGGCCTTAACTCTGAAATCCTAGTCAAAAATAAGGGGGGTGTCATCATTAGAGAGGGGGTCATTATTAGAGAAAATACGGTATCTACATTCGTGAATCGATTCCAAGAGTTTGGGCTCAACGTTAAGTGCAAACGCAAAAGATGCTGCCTCTGAATTCATTCAGGAAGTAACCACCACACGCTCACTACGCTCCACTACTGCCAAAATCAGCCGGATTGCAGAAGAAGCCGTGGACATGTACCTAAAACCAGTTTTTTAGTTTTGTAACGCAAAAAAATGAATAAAAAACAATTTCGAAGGTTTAAAACAAGCGGCAGAGGCGGCGGCGGAGACAGCGGCGTCGGCAGCAGCGCTGACTGAAAAAGAGCGGCGGAGGCAGCGGCGGAGACTAAAAATGGAGCGGCGGCGGCAGCGGCGGCTGAAAAATGCAGCGGCGAACGGCGCGGCGAGCGGCGCCGCTCGCCGCTAGCGACACCGCTCGTCCAGTATGAGCACAGCTTTTCTTATTTAAAAAAAAATATCTTCTTTACCGGAAACGTCTTTTCAAAAATAGATGAAAAACGAAAAGTTTTTTTCAAATTGTAATCAAATAATTTTGGAGGCTAACCGGGCTTCAGCACCAACACCCCCCCCCCCTAAAAATACCATAAAAGTCAAAAAAAGTGTAGGTAAATGACCTTTTGGGGGCTTTAGCAGCCCCTCCCCCTCGAAATTTTTTTCTGGATACGCCTCTGCCCATACCCACCACACATTGTCGCACGGCCACCAGCGCCGGTTCGGCGAAGCAAAGCTGGAAAAAAAGATCGGCGCCTAAAGAAAGCTTGATTTTTTGTCCGATTGAATCATTTAACGTCGCGCTTGTTCTTATTATTGCTTTAATCATTGTAGACAGTCTTTTTAAAAAATCTAGATTCATATATTGAGTTGATCACAAAGTTCGTAGCCCCTCTCTTACTCAATTTTTTACCAACTACAGGGTGTCCCGAAATTACACGCACATTTTTCTTTTTGTCTTTAAACTGTTCAAATACGCTAGGCTCATTATTGGCTAAAAAATTTTTCTAAAAATTTGCTCCATACAAAGACTTTTTTCTCCAGCTCTTTGAAATCTCAGAAAATCAGTCAATAGCTTGTTAGAAAGCCAAGATTCAGGGCTACATGCTGATGTAAAAATATTGACAAAGTGGCAACAAAAATTTGACAAAAAATGGCAATATATAGATTTGAGGGCGTAAACCAGTATTTTGAGGGCGTAAATCAGTTTTTGAGGGCGTAAATCAGTTTTTGAGGGCGTAAACTACTTATAGCCCTCATTATTATTGATTATTTATCATTATTATCTTTATTGATTTTTTATGTCTGTACGATATATCTGTCTTTAAATGAGTTTGTCGTTTAGATAATGGCTTATATCAAGAAGCAAGAACTGCGCTCTTCCTTCGTCTAGGAAATAGGAATCAAGCGAAAGGCCATTGACGTCATGGATGCCTTTTGTGAAGATATTTTCGAAACGTCCGTGTCAGGATGCTAGTTTTCTCGGAAGTAGGTCGCTTTTTACTGAAATTGTTATTTTGGAAAGCGTCTTGTTTCAGGCGCTATCAGTCTCACAAGAAGCAGAAGGTTTCAACGATATCCGTTCTTGAAATTGATTCGTCTACTCGGCTCCTTTCGAAAGGTGAGTTGGCCAAGCATGCTGTTGCCGAAGGGACGAAGCTGTGGCGATTTACAATGACTCTTTCCCGGAGAAAGCCTGAGGCTTTTATACTCTTTTGTTCGTTCAGCACAAGTCCATCGTCGTATAGCTATTCTTTTGAAAATAAAGAGAAGTGGAAGTTTGGCGTCTATTTCTAGGTGTGGTTGTGTTCTTCGTTCTCAAAAATTCCACAATTCTGGAGATTTCCACGAGTTAGAATCCCGAAAATGAAATCGACCGGCAAGGCGCTACGTACACGATCTTTTTTTTGATGTGCGCGTAATTTCGGACACCCTGCTTACATTGCAAATCAGAAATGTATGACTAATAATATTTTATCATTTTACCGTGTTTGATATCATCAGATTCGGGATTGATAAAAAAATTTCAAAAAATTGTCTTGTATTTAAAATCATTTCAACATTTCAAAAAATTTTGATTTCCGCCAAATTTTCAAGTTGAATCTTTTTTGACTTAAATAAGACTTTGCAGTCATTTATAAGGACTTCAAAGTTATATTAAAGTCAATATTTAAGTCGAA